>OZ035833.1:11781914-11789414 GCA_964034765.1 Knipowitschia caucasica | reverse complement strand
GTAAAGTTTCCATGGTTTCTATATAAACATAAAACAGAACTTTAAAGTCGGGGTTCGTAGCTTTAACAAAACTTGTAGGAGCCAGAGTTCCACAGGGAGCGGGAATCCTTAGACGACAAAGTTCACATGTTTTTTCCCTGTGACGGCTTAGGTTTTCCCATAACGCTAAAACACACTTTAATTATTATTTTCTTTAACATACAATAGTTCAGGGAGAATGAACAATGCAAATCCGGAGAGGTGTGCTTAGAGACCCAGGACTGAGGCTGTAGACCCAGGACTGAGGCTGTAGACCCAGGACTGAGGCTATAGATCCAGGACTGAGGCTGTAGACCCAGGACTGAGGCTGTAGACCCAGGACTGAGGCTATAGATCCAGGACTGAGGCTGTAGACCCAGGACTGAGGCTGTAGACCCAGGACTGAGGCTGTAGATCCAGGACTGAGGCTGTAGACCCAGGACTGAGGCTGTAGACCCAGGACTGAGGCTGTAGATCCAGGACTGAGGCTGTAAACCCAGGATTGAGACTGTAGACCCAGGACTGAGGCTGTAGACCCAGGACTGAGGCTGTAGACCCAGGACTGAGGCTGTAGACCCAGGACTGAGGCTGTAGATCCAGGACTGAGGCTGTAAACCCAGGATTGAGACTGTAGACCCAGGACTGAGACTGTAGACCCAGGACTGAGGCTGTAGACCCAGGACTGAGGCTGTAGACCCAGGACTGAGGCTGTAGACCCAGGACTGAGGCTGTAGATCCAGGACTGAGGCTGTAGACCCAGGATTGAGACTGTAGACCCAGGACTGAGGCTGTAGACCCAGGACTGAGGCTGTAGACCCACGACTGAGGCTGTAGACCCAGGACTGAGGCTGTAGACCCAGGACTGAGGCTGTAGATCCAGGACTGAGGCTGTAGATCCAGGACTGAAGCTGTAGACCCAGGACTGAGGCTGGACTGGATCTATGGTGTTTTACAGTGTTTTGAATACATTGTAATTTAGCCAGAAAAATAAAACATCCTGGGGTTCAATGGTTGAAATTTCCTTCAAAATAAAACCACTTCCGCCGGAAGCCCCGCCCGTTAGCATTAGCCACATTAGCTCCAGACTCGGGACCCGGACTCGGGACTCTGCAGGAAACAGACAGAAAGTGGGATAGAAAGTGGGATGAAAAGGGCACAACAGTGGATCAAACCCGGATCCGGATCATACGCGGTGTGAACGTGAGCTAGAAGTGTTCCGAGCCCTGGAGATGACAGCTGCGGAGAGAGGCAGCCCACAGCCCGGAGCTTAAACACAGACCACAGACGAAATCACTGCCGAAAACAAGTCACCCACTCCCGGTCAGCTCCTCCCAGACGAGCCGCTGATCCTGGAGCCGTGAGCGGGGACTGTCAGTGCATCTTGGCTCATGACAGTCTGGAGGTGGGAAATGTACACAACAAATATGAGAGAAATGGAACATCAGCCTGTTCCTGCTTTTACACCAGTGTTTACACCAGTGTTTACACCTGTGTTTACACCTGTGTTTACACCTGTGTTTACAGCTGTGTTTACACCAGTGTTTACACCAGTGTTTACACCAGTGTGTTTACACCAGTGTTTACACCAGTGTTTACACCAGTGTTTACACCAGTGTGTTTACACCAGTGTTTACACCAGTGTTTACACCAGTGTTTACACCTGTGTTTACACCTGTGTTTACACCTGTGTTTACACCAGTGTTTACACCAGTGTGTTTACACCAGTGTTTACACCAGTGTTTACACCAGTGTTTACACCAGTGTGTTTACACCAGTGTTTACACCTGTTTACACCAGTGTTTACACCAGTGTTTACACCAGTGTTTACACCAGTGTTTACACCAGTGTTTTACACCAGTGTTTACACCAGTGTTTACACCAGTTTACACCAGTGTTTTACACCCAGTGTTTACACCAGTGTTTACACCAGTGTTTACACCAGTGTTTTTCACCAGTGTTTTTACACCAGTGTTTACACCAGTGTTTACACCAGTGTTTACACCAGTGTTTTTACACCAGTGTTTACACCAGTGTTTACACCAGTGTTTACACCAGTGTTGTTACACCAGTGTTTACACCAGTGTTTACACCAGTGTTTACACCAGTGTTTACACCAGTGTTTTTACACCAGTGTTTACACCAGTGTTTACACCAGTGTTGTTACACCAGTGTTTACACCAGTGTTTACACCAGTGTTTACACCAGTGTTTTTACACCAGTGTTTACACCAGTGTTTACACCAGTGTTTACACCAGTGTTTTTACACCAGTGTTTACACCAGTGTTTACACCAGTGTTTACACCAGTGTTTACACCAGTGTTTACACCAATGTTTACACCAGTGTTTACACCAGTGTTGTTACACCAGTGTTTACACCAGTGTTTACACCAGTGTTGTTACACCAGTGTTTACACCAGTGTTTACACCAGTGTTGTTACACCAGTGTTTACAGCAGTGTTTACACCAGTGTTTTTACACCAGTGTTTACACCAGTGTTTACACCAGTGTTTACACCAATGTTTACACCAGTGTTTACACCAGTGTTGTTACACCAGTGTTTACACCAGTGTTTACACCAGTGTTGTTACACCAGTGTTTACACCAGTGTTGTTACACCAGTGTTTACAGCAGTGTTTACACCAGTGTTTTTACACCAGTGTTTACACCAGTGTTTACACCAGTGTTTACACCAGTGTTTACACCTGTGTTTACACCAGTGTTTACACCAGTGTTGTTACACCAGTGTTGTTACACCAGTGTTTACACCAGTGTTTACACCAGTGTTTACACCAGTGTTTACACCAGTGTTGTTACACCAGTGTTTACACCAGTGTTTACACCAGTGTTTACACCAGTGTTTACACCAGTGTTGTTACACCAGTGTTTACACCAGTGTTTACACCAGTGTTTACACCAGTGTTTACACCAGTGTTGTTACACCTGTGTTTACACCAGTGTTTACAGCTGTGTTTACACCAGTGTTTACACCAGTGTTTACACCAGTGTTTACAGCTGTGTTTACACCAGTGTTTACACCTGTGTTTACAGCTGTGTTTACAGCTGTGTTTACACCAGTGTTTACACCAGTGTTTACACCAGTGTTGTTACACCTGTGTTTACACCAGTGTTTACACCAGTGTTTACACCAGTGTTGTTACACCTGTGTTTACACCAGTGTTTACAGCTGTGTTTACACCAGTGTTTACACCAGTGTTTACACCAGTGTTTACAGCTGTGTTTACAGCTGTGTTTACACCAGTGTTTACACCAGTGTTTACACCAGTGTTTACACCAGTGTTTACAGCTGTGTTTACAGCTGTGTTTACACCAGTGTTTACACCAGTGTTTACACCTGTGTTTACAGCTGTGTTTACACCAGTGTTTACAGCTGTGTTTACAGCTGTGTTTACACCAGTGTTTACACCAGTGTTTACACCAGTGTTTACAGCTGTGTTTACAGCTGTGTTTACACCAGTGTTTACACCAGTGTTTACACCTGTGTTTACAGCTGTGTTTACACCAGTGTTTACACCAGTGTTTACAGCTGTGTTTACAGCTGTGTTTACACCAGTGTTTACACCAGTGTTTACACCAGTGTTTACACCTGTGTTTACACCAGTGTTTACACCAGTGTTTACACCTGTGTTTACAGCTGTGTTTACACCAGTGTTTACAGCTGTGTTTACACCAGTGTTTACACCAGTGTTTACAGCTGTGTTTACAGCTGTATCAAACTAAAGCAGCTGTAGCACATCAGGAGGAGATCACACCTGTTTAACACTAAAGCCACATTCCTGAACATCTGTGTGTTTACCAGTTATTACACATGCTGCAAATCAATATTTTGCTCTAAATAAAGAGAATTACACAGAAGTTTAGGCACATATGTCATAACTTTAACATATTGTGGGTTTTTTGTTAAAAATAGGTGTGTTTTCATCCATCTCGCCCACTGCTCTGTTTCCTTTGGGAGCGGCGTTAGCATTAGCATTAGCATTAGCCTCTGTTATGTCCTGCTGTTTTGGGGACACTCCGCTGATGGGACAGGGGGGGCACCCAGCTAGAGGACAGGGGGACACCCGGACAGGAGGACACAGCTCTTGGGAGAAACTCTAAACTCGTTGCACATTCATACTTCGCGTGATTTGGTGAAAGTTGACTGTTGTCCCGTTAGCATGAAGCTAGCCCCTGCTGTTTCCTATGACAGCGGCGTTAGCTTCAGCCTCTGATGGAATGTGAGTGAAAACACGCAGCATACTTTGACTTGAACCTGTTTAAAGCTGTTTAAAGAGACATATTCTGCTGTTGTTCATGTGGTGAGCGCTGAGCTCTGTCTCCCATAGGTCAGTATGGTACATTTTGTTCGTTATAAGCCACAATAGTGTCAAATATATGAATGTTTTTGGCCATTAAACATGATGTGAATTTTTGCTTTGTCATTTCATGTTTTGTGATGTGATCTAATATAGTAGATAATATGTGGTGGAATTAGGGCTGGGCGATATGGCAAAACAGAAAAATCTCGATTTTATTTCCTGCTTCGGACGATTTCCATTTTAAATCGATTTTCATTCAAGTCACCAAAGACAGACTTTGCCCTTAAACACATTTTTGATCTTTCCGCTCAATATTCAAGTTTCATAATTTTAATTTGTTTCCCCCAATACGTATTATAAAAGTCTTGTACAGACTGTGCTGATATTGGAAGTATAATGTGCTGCTGGAACTCTCAAAATATCCGTCATTCGATTTCACAATTCTCAAATTTTTCACAACTACGATTTTGTTCAAAAGCCGATTAATTGCCTAAATTCGATTTATTGCCCAGCCCTAGGTGGAACACGTATGACAGGTAAACATGTTTTCTGCCTGTAACTCCCTATACTGCCACCAGAGGGAGCAGCAGAATTAGTCTTTTTCCTCATTCTAAAATTACCGGCTGCGAACACAGACATGCGGTTCTTAAGACGCATAAATTAAAGTCTGTGGTATTTAAAGGGATATTGTTGAAAGATTTTTTTAACACATGGAATCTCTTTAGCAACCACCTTAGCAACAAGTGCCCAAAACAACAAATGCCCAAATAAGGAAACTGGCCCCTAAGCTTAGGTTCTAATTGTCCTCTTCTGTATTAAGGCCAACACTGCGGTGATGTCACACTGCGGTGATGTCACACTGCAGTGATGTCACACTGCAGTGATGTCACACACTTACGCTCTGGTGCTGGTTTATGCGTGTTGGCAGAGGTCACATGTCGCAGGTGGGAGGGGCCTGGTCACATGGTCTGTGGCGCAAATTCACAATGTAAAACAGATGCACAATCAATGTTTACACAAATATCAAAAAGTTAAGACAAGGGCCCTGTAGAAAAAGGTCATGTATTTCTATAGGGTCTCTCTTTCTAGTCTCTGGTCTCTCTATGGTATCTCTATGGTCTCTCTCTGGTCTCTGGTCTTTGTAACTGATGTCTCTCCCACAGAACCATGTGTCGCGGTCTCCACCTCAGATCTTAGAAGGCGTCCACACTTGGTCCAGATGGACTGATGTGACGACTCCGGGGGTCCCTCAGAGAACGTTGTGCTGACCGTCCCCTCCGCCCTGACCCCAGGCCCCTGAGTGTGGAGGCCCCTGAGTGTGGAGGCCCCTGAGTGTGGAGGCCCCTGAGTGTGGAGGCCCCTGAGTGTGGAGGCCCCTGAGTGTGGAGGCCCCTGAGTGTGAGAGCGATGGGATTCGGCAGAGACCTGAGGAACTCCCACGAGGGTCTGCTGAAGCTGCAGGACTGGGAACTGAAGGTCTGTGTGTCCTCTTGTACTCCTCTGGTCTCACCTGGTCTCACCTGGTCTCACCTGGTTCTTTGTCCTCAGCTCCTGGACACAGTGAAGAGGTTCATGTCGCAGCGAGTGAAAAGTGACAAAGAATATTCTGCTCTTTTACTGAGTCTGAGTCAACAGCAGCAAGAGTCTGAGTACATCAGCACCGTGAGCAAGGTACAGGCACACAGGTACACAGGTACTACAGGTACTACAGGTACTACAGAGTCTACAGGTACTACAGAGTCTGAGTACAGCAGCACCATGAGCAAGGTACAGGCACACAGGTACACAGGTACTACTGGTACTATAGAGTCTGAGTACAGCAGCACCGTGAGCAAGGTACAGGCACACAGGTACACGGGTACTACAGGTACTATAGAGTCTGAGTACAGCAGCACCGTGAGCAAGGTACAGGCACACAGGTACACAGGTACTACAGGTACTATAGAGTCTGAGTACAGCAGCACCATGAGCAAGGTACAGGCACACAGGTACACAGGTACTACAGGTACTATAGAGTCTGAGTACAGCAGCACCATGAGCAAGGTACAGGCACACAGGTACACAGGTACTACAGGTACTATAGAGTCTGAGTACAGCAGCACCGTGAGCAAGGTACAGGCACACAGGTACACAGGTACTACAGGTACTATAGAGTCTGAGTACAGCAGCACTGTGAGCAAGGTACAGGCACACAGGTACACAGGTACTACAGGTACTATAGAGTCTGAGTACAGCAGCACCGTGAGCAAGGTACAGGTACACAGGTACTACAGACACACAGGTACACAGGCACTACAGGGTACACAGGTACTGCAGGGTACACAGGTACTACAGCAGGGTTGTACCTGTAGTCCAGGGGCGGTCCTCAAAGGGCAGTTTTTACCTGAAGATTTGAGGAAGTGGGCGGAGTCTGTGCTGCTGCTGTTGGATTGAACACCTGGACTACAGGTACAGAGTACAGGTACTGCAGGGTTCAGAGTACAGGTACAAGTACAGGTACAAGTACAGGTACAAGTACAGGTACAAGTACAGGTACAAGTACAGGTACAGAGTACAGGTACAGAGGTACTGTGTGTGTTGCAGTCCTGGGGGCAGCTGGTGCGACACACTGAGGCTCTGGGGAAGATCATGAAGTCTCACGCTGAAGAACTGAACTCTGGACCTTTGACCAAACTCACTGCTCTGATCCGAGACAAGCAGCAGGTCAAGAAGAGCTACCAGAGTCTGCATCAGAGCCTGGAGAGCTACCACCACAAGGTGAGAGAAACTAGAGCCTGGAGAGCTACCAGCACACGGTGAGAGCAGAGAGAGCTCTAATGTTGCTAGTTGTGAACAGGTGACGAAGAGTGACCTGGAGAAGCTGAAGAGCACGTACCGCCAGCTGATCCGAGACGCCAACGCTGCACGAGACAAGTACAGGGACGCCATGAGCAGAGGTGGGTCTGCTCTGGTCCACATGGGTCTGGTCTGGCCCACATGGGTCTGCTCTGGTCCACATGGGTCTGCTCTGGTCCTCATGGGTCTGGTCTGGCCCACATGGGTCCTCATGGGTCTGGTCTGGCCCACATGGGTCTGCTCTGGTCCACATGGGTCCTCATGGGTCTGGTGTGTTGCAGGGCGGGAGGCAGACAAGGCTCGGGAGCGTTACGACAAAGCGCTGACGAAG
>OZ035833.1:11686914-11776914 GCA_964034765.1 Knipowitschia caucasica | reverse complement strand
TGTGCTTCGAAGGAACCAAAGGAAAAGTAGTTTGGGCTCAGAGCCTGATATACAGGAGACTGTGGACTATCTAAAATATATATAACTTATATAACATATAACTTATATCTAACATATATAACTGTCTTGTCTGAGTCGTAGCTGCGTCTGTTGCGTTCCTCCTGTTCTTGTAAATCGTTCATGTTTGTCTGTTTGTTTGTTTCTGTTTGTGCTGAAAACACTTTAATAATAACTGTAATATAGTAATAACATATTTAATATATAATAATAATAATGTTTCCAACAGAACTGTGTCTTTATTCACAGCATCACAGTTAAATGAGTTGAAACGATGAGTTTAGAACGGTCACATAAACCTACAGTAGAAACACATGTAATGATCTCAAACAGCTTCACTTTGTTTTTGTTCTGAAGAGGAGAAAGAAGCAGCTTTGGTTTCCGACTGTGACTGTGTAGGTCCGACTGTGACTGTGTAGGTCCGACTGTGACTGTGTAGGTCCGACTGTGACTGTGTAGGTCCGACTGTGGCTGCGTAGGTCCGACTGTGGCTGCGTAGGTCCGACTGTGGCTGCGTAGGTCCGACTGTGGCTGCGTAGGTCCGACTGTGGCTGCGTAGGTCCGACTGTGTCTGCGTAGGTCCGACTGTGGCTGCGTAGGTCCGACTGTGGCTGCGTAGGTCCGACTGTGGCTGCGTAGGTCCGACTGTGGCTGCGTAGGCCCGACTGTGGCTGCGTAGGTCCGACTGTGGCTGCGTAGGTCCGACTGTGGCTGCGTTGGCCCGACTGTGGCTGCGTAGGTCCGACTGTGGCTGTGTAGGTCCGACTGTGGCTGTGTAGGCCCGACTGTGACTGTAGGTCCACCTGTGACTGTGTAGGTCCGACTGTGACTGCGTAGGTCCGACTGTGGCTGCGTAGTGTGGCTGCGTAGGTCCGACTGTGGCTGCGTAGATCCGACTGTGGCTGTGTAGTGTGGCTGCGTAGGTCCGACTGTGGCTGTGTAGATCCGACTGTGACTGCGTAGGTGCGTAGGTCCGACTGCGACTGCGTAGGTCCGACTGTGGCTGTGTAGATCCGACTGTGACTGCGTAGGTGCGTAGGTCCGACTGCGACTGCGTAGGTGCGTAGGTCCGACTGTGACTGCGTAGGTGTGTAGGTCCGACTGTGACTGCGTAGGTCCGACTGTGGCTGCTTAGATCCGACTGTGACTGCGTAGATCCGACTGTGACTGCGTAGGTGCGTAGGTCCGACTGTGACTGCGTAGGTGCGTAGGTCCGACTGTGGCTGTGTAGGTCCGACTGTGGCTGCTTAGATCCGACTGCGACTGCGTAGGTGCGTAGGTCCGACTGCGACTGCGTAGGTGCGTAGGTCCGACTGCGTAGGTCGTAGGTCGACTGCGACTGCGTAGGTGCGTAGGTCCGACTGCGACTGCGTAGGTGCGTAGGTCCGACTGTGACTGCGTAGGTGTGTAGGTCCGACTGTGACTGCGTAGGTCCGACTGTGGCTGCTTAGATCCGACTGTGACTGCGTAGATCCGACTGTGACTGCGTAGGTGCGTAGGTCCGACTGTGGCTGTGTAGGTCCGACTGTGGCTGCTTAGATCCGACTGTGACTGCGTAGATCCGACTGTGACTGCGTAGGTGCGTAGGTCCGACTGCGACTGCGTAGGTGCGTAGGTCCGACTGCGACTGCGTAGGTGCGTAGGTCCGACTGTGACTGCGTAGGTGTGTAGGTCCGACTGTGGCTGCGTAGGTCCGACTGTGGCTGCGTAGGTCCGACTGTGGGTGCGTAGGTCCGACTGTGGCTGCGTAACCAGCGCTGCGTGAGTGTACACTAGGCTTAACTCCTCTTTCTGCAGCAGTTCTTCGATGTGATCCCCACCTCGGAGCGCCCTCTGGTGGACCAGGAGTGGTACCACGGGGCTATCCCTCGCACTGAGGCCCAGGAGCTGCTCCGCACTCAGGGAGACTTCCTGGTCCGAGAGAGTCACGGGAAACCAGGAGAGTACGTCCTCTCTGTATTCTCAGAGGGACAGAGGAGGCACTTCATCATCCAGTACGCTGACGTGAGTACTGCTACTGGTACTGCTGCTGCTGCTACTGGTACTGCTACTCCTACTGGTAATGCTGCTGCTACTGGTACTGCTGCTGCTACTGGTACTGCTGCTGCTACTGGTACTGCTGCTGCTACTGGTACTGCTGCTGCTACTGGTATAGCTGCTGCTACTGGTACTTCTGCAACTGCTCAGTCCCCTTAGTCTCTGTCCTCAGTCTCTGTCCCCAGTCTCTGTCCTCAGTCTCTGTCCTCAGTCTCTGTCCTCAGTCTCTGTCCCCAGTCTCAAGTCTTAGTCTTAGTCTTAGTCTTAGTCTCAAAACACTAGCAGGAGGGATGAGAATCAGCACCTCCAAATCTGAGGCCATGGTGCTCGACCGGAAAAAGGTGCCCTGCCCTCTTCAGGTGGGTGGAGAGGTCCTTCCTCAAGTGGAGGAGTTCAAGTATCTCTGGGTCTTGTTCACGAGTGAGGGAAGGATGGAGCGTGAGATTGACAGGCGGATCGGTGGTAAAGAGGGAGCAGCGTCTGCAGTCAGAGCTGTATCGGACCGTTGTGGTAAAGAGGGAGCAGAGCCGAAAGGCAAAGCTCTTGATTTACCGGTCAATCTTCGTTCCCTCCCTCACCTATGGTCATGAGCTTAACAATCTGGAGTCAGGCTCCACAGCTTGGACAAACACAGTTGCCGGCCCTAAAGCGGCATTCGCGCTTCATATTGAGCTCACAACTAGTAAGTACAGTGCCATTCCCCTTCGATTGTCTCCTTATCCATCCTGCTTTATATAAAATACTTTACGCTCCCCGCAGCGCTCTGTGCGTGGCGTCTTGCGGCCCAGTTGCGGTGCAGGGTCAACTGAGGACACCTCCCGCATGTTTGATGTGCGTGCAGTCACATACCATTACGGTAAGCTGGTGTGTGCCGCGTATCCGCCCATTAACATTACTTTCCAAACTTGGTGCTAACTAAGCGCTCTTTATAAGGTGGGGCACCCGGTTCTACGCGCCTCCTGCGCTGGGTCTCTAGGTGAGCGCTTCACGCAGAGGATTCATGGTGCGTATTTTCCCGGCTCCTGAGCTGCTACGTGGGGTTTTACCTGTACTGTAAATTCTAAATTGTCACTTCTTTTAGGTCCAGTCTTCTCGAGCCTCTCCTTTCCTCTCCTCCTGAGTTGCCTTGGCTCATGTTTTCCTGGGGTCCATACAGTGTGGTCCATTTAGTGGCCATCAGTTAAAGGAGGTGCCTGTAACTTTTGAAATAGCTGCTGTGAGTTTGCACAAAAGCACATGTAAGCAACTATGCACTTTAAAACAAGTTAATCTGGGGTCATTGTGTTTGTTTTGTGTACTGTGCACTGCATTTTAAAAACTATTTTAATTATGAACTTAAGTGAATGTTAATATCAAATAAATATTGTAAACCTTTTTCTAATTTTGTCTCTGTCCCTCAGTTACTTACCTGTGTTAGCCGTAATCCTTTATTTTTTATTTTCCCTTCGGGGTGGCGTTGTTGGCAACAAACCAGTATTTAAAATTATCCACCAGTATATCACAGCCCTCGCACCATATGTAGTTACCTGCAGTTCATCCAGAGAGATCATGGGCCTCTCCCCTGGTCTCTCACCTGGTCTCTCACCTGGTCTCTCACCTGGTCTCTCTCCTGGTCTCTCCCCTGGTCTCTCACCTGGTCTCGCCCCTGGTATCTCCCCTGGTCTCTCCCCTGGTCTCTCACCTGGTCTCTCCCCTGGTCTCTCCCCTGGTCTCTCCCCTGGTCTCTCCCCTGGTCTCTCACCTGGTCTCTCCCCTGGTCTCTCACCTGGTCTCTCACCTGGTCCCGCCCCTGGTATCTCCCCTGGTCTCTCCCCTGGTCTCTCCCCTGGTCTCTCACCTGGTCTCTCACCTGGTCCCGCCCCTGGTATCTCCCCTGGTCTCTCCCCTGGTCTCTCCCCTGGTCTCTCCCCTGGTCTCTCACCTGGTCTCTCCCCTGGTCTCTCACCTGGTCTCTCCCCTGGTCTCTCCCCTGGTCTCTCCCCTGGTCTCTCCCCTGGTCTCTCACCTGGTCTCTCCCCTGGTCTCTCACCTGGTCTCTCCCCTGGTCTCTCCCCTGGTCTCTCCCCTGGTCTCTCCCCTGGTCTCTCACCTGGTCTCTCCCCTGGTCTCTCCCCTGGTCTCTCCCCTGGTCTCTCACCTGGTCTCTCCTCTGGTCTCTCACCTGGTCTCTCGCCTGGTCTCTCCCCTGGTCTCTCACCTGGTCTCTCACCTGGTCTCTCCCCTGGTCTCTCCCCTGGTCTATACCATTCAATCCAAACGGGGGGAAAACAAAAAGATGCAACTGTGATTTCCGTGGACACAAAATGGCGTCTTGTGCCCGAGAAGCATTCACGTCCCCCAGCAACAAACTGCTTTCTTCTTCTACAAGTACCTTTTCTCAGGACGGACGCAGCCAATCAGAGGAAGGGCAGTCACGGCCAGACACCGGAGCACGCCGTCCATGTGGATGGAACTCTTTGGGACCAGATTGTGAACTTTGTTGTTTTTAGGACGGACACAGAATGACTCCTCTGCTCTGAGCGTGTTCATGGTTCTGTTCATGGTTCTGTTCATGGTTCTGTTCATGGTTCTGTTCATGGTTCTGTTCATGGTTCTGTTCACCTGTATGTATTCTGTATTCTTTTATTTTTTACACCTGTATCCGTATCTACATGTACATATGTTATTTTTATTCTGTCGTTTGATGGTTCAGAAGTTTACTCAAATTGTAACACAAAAATGCTGGTGCGAGGCCACGCGGAAAAGTCACTGATGTCATATGTTCATAACCCTTTAGCATTAGGCAAGGTTATTGGTATAGCACAGTCCACACACGGCAACTCACAAGACAAGGCTTTAAATCAGAAAGTCAGGATTAAATCTGTTTTTAACCTGGATTTGAATATTGCCCGTCTCACGTTTTCTGGAAGACTGTTTTTAGCTGCATAAATCTGAAACACTGCCTCCCCATGTTTAGTCCTGACTCTGGGACCAGCAGGAGACCAGTCCCTGTGCTCCTCAGAGTCCCAGCAGGAGGCCAGTCCCTGTGCTCCTCAGAGTCCCAGCAGGAGGCCAGTCCCTGTGCTCCTCAGTCTTAGCAGGAGGCCAGTCCCTGTGCTCCTCAGAGTCCCAGCAGGAGGCCAGTCCCTGTGCTCCTCAGAGTCTTAGCAGGAAGCCAGTCCCTGTGCTCCTCAGAGTCCCAGCAGGAGGCCAGTCCCTGTGCTCCTCAGAGTCCCAGCAGGAGGCCAGTCCCTGTGCTCCTCAGAGTCCCAGCAGGAGGCCAGTCCCTGTGCTCCTCAGAGTCACAGCAGGAGGCCAGTCCCTGTGCTCCTCAGTCCCAGCAGGAGGCCAGTCCCTGTGCTCCTCAGAGTCTTAGCAGGAGGCCAGTCCCTGTGCTCCTCAGAGTCCCAGCAGGAGGCCAGTCTGTGCTCCTCAGAGTCAGCAGGAGGCCAGCCGTGCCCAGCAGGCTCCTGTGCTCCTCAGAGTCCAGCAGGAGGCCAGTCCCTGTGCTCCTCAGAGTCAGCAGGAGGCCAGTCCCTGTGCTCCTCAGTCGCAGGAGGCCAGTCCCTGTGCTCCTCAGAGTCCAGCAGGAGGCCAGTCCCTGTGCTCCTCAGAGTCCCAGCAGGAGGCCAGTCCCTGTGCTCCTCAGAGTCACAGCAGGAGGCCAGTCCCTGTGCTCCTCAGAGTTCCACTTGGTTCTTATAGCACTAACATTTGGTGCGAGACTTAAAGCTGTGGTCTCTATTTTCAAAGCTCATGTAAAAATCTAATTCTTATTTCTGTCTGAGCCCAAAGGGTCAAATAGTGACTCACAGGGACTGTTGGATCACGTCAGCACAATGACCTGGGGAGATGACGTCGGATTTATCCACAATAAACACATTTCTCACACTTTTTCTATCGCGACAAACAACATTTCAGTCTCGAAACAAAACTTTAGGTTCAGCAGCTTTAAGTTTCTAATAAATAATGTTTAACTGTTTTTCATCACAACAATTCTATTCTATGTTTTTAGCCTCGTCAAAGGACTTTACCAAGTTGTCGATTCGTCGACACGGATCAGAAAATCAAACAGACACAGTGGTCTCTCTCTGGTCTCTCTCTGGTCTCTCTCTCTGGTCTCTCTCTGGTCTCTCTCTGGTCTCTCTCTGGTCTCTGTCTGGTCTCTCTCTCTGGTCTCTCTCTGGTCTCTCTCTGGTTTCTCTGGTCTCTCTCTGGTCTCTCTCTGGTCCCTCTCTGGTCTCTCTCTGGTCTCTCTCTGGTCTCTCTGGTCTCTCTCTCTGGTCTCTCTCTCTGGTCTCTCTCTGGTCTCTCTCTCTGGTCTCTCTCTCTGGTCTCTCTCTCTCTGGTCTCTCTCTGGTCTCTCTCTCTGGTCTCTCTCTCTGGTCTCTCTCTCTCTCTGGTCTCTCTGGTCTCTCTCTCTGGTCTCTCTCTCTGTCTCTCTCTGGTCTCTCTCTGGTCTCTCTCTCTGGTCTCTCTCTGGTCTCTCTGGTCTCTCTCTGGTCTCTCTCTCTGGTCTCTCTCTGGTCTCTCTCTCTTCTTCTCTTCTCTCTGGTCTCTCTCTGGTCTCTCTCTCTGGTCTCTCTCTTTGGTCTCTCTCTCTGGTCTCTCTCTCTGGTCTCTCTCTCTGGTCTCTCTCTGGTCTCTCTCTGTCTCTCTGGTCTCTCTCTGTCTCTCTCTCTGGTCTCTCTCTGGTCTCTCTCTGGTCTCTCTGGTCTCTCTCTGGTCTCTCTCTCTGGTCTCTCTCTGGTCTAAACAACATCTTAACATCAAAAACATCAAATATCAGATTTAGTTTCAAATGAGTTCAGTTCGAATCTCATTTAATATTTCAGTTTTTATTTTGTATAAATTGTATGAAATAAACTTTTAGCACAGGTACAAAAGCACTGAGCCGTGTTATACTTTTACTTTCACTTTCAAAGGCTCATAATCTCACCTTTTCCCGCGTGGCCCGGTTCAAACCTCTGCATTGCTGTATATTTTTATATGCTGTTTTTTGACGACTGAATGGAAGGATCTCACCGTTTCCATGGTTACCACTTTGAATATACGTCATTTTAAAACAAAGTCTCCTCCTCCCTCTCTACGATGCAGATTAAAGGGAAATGTCTGGGAGTTTTTGATATATATTTTTACTCCATTTTCTGGCTGATAACCAGGAAAGCCTTGTTCTCATGTTGGGTTTGTGCGACAGGATCCTTGGGTTGTGTTCTTCTTCTAGGATTGTGTTTCTTTCTAAAGATCATTATTGACGGTTCTCTGTACGGCTGCGCTGTTACGAATGTGTCCACAAAGTCCGTATTCTCACTTGGCATAAAGTCATTTTTTTAATAATATTGGGTTGTTTTTGTGGTTTGTGCTGATTGACAAGGGGGCGGGGTCTAGCTATGATGTCACAGATCGGAGAGATTCGACCCGGAGCGTTCTGTGAGGGCCAGAGCAGAACATAGAGTGAAAAGTGATGAGAAAATAGTCTAAAAATGCTGAAATTAGGCAAAACATGTGTCTTACTTTGGGATTAGATCGATTTAAGAGTTTTAAGACTTTTTCAAGTGTATCTGTCTGCGGCCTGCAGTACGGAGGCGTGTCGAGTAGTAGGCGTGTCGGGTAGTGACGTCACTACTCGACACGCCCACTCCGCGTGTATGAGCATGGATCTATTATAATACGGGTATGAGTAGTAGTGAGTACTATCTATGCCCAATGAATTTATGCGCAATAATGAATTTTATGGCGCATGTCATTGTCAATATTATTTATTGGGGGAAAATGGACAAATTTTGTAAATATCAAAGCAGTAAATTTGCCTACAAAAGCTGCCATTACTTCAGACTATCAATCAATAGGGATTTGAAGCAGCTCAGGACAAAAGTTAATGAGTCAAATAATGCCAGTGCTTATGTCTAATGTGTACATTCATTTATAAAAGGGGCCTATGGTTGGTGGCTCAAATCCTGGCTGCCCCAAGTGCAGTCTGGTATGTTCTTGAGCAATGCACTTCACCCACATGTGTGGACATAGTGAGAGACTGCTTGGTGGTGGCCAATAGCACAGATTAGTAGCCTGGCATCCTCCAACCCAGCTGTGACACACTGTGTGGAATAAATGAATAAAGTAGTGTGGCGTTTTGAGAAACTTGTCAACACAGGATTGAAAAGTACATTACAAGTTAAAGATATTATTACACCACCACCACCACCACACACTCCTACACCCATGGTCTCCACATTACTGATCATAAAGAGAACATGCCATAACATTTTTGTGCCCAACTTTGGCCTTTTGGGACAAGCAGACATTCATTACTATTGTGTTTTGTCAAATTTGTATGTAGAAGAGGGAGATTAAACAAAAAGAACAAATTGTTTTCTGGCATTTTATGTACATGCTTTTTTATGAATTTGTGTTATCTGAATGGCTCTGAAATGTAGACACTGAATAAGTTCAACACAAAACAAATTCTCTTTTATTATAATCGTGAGAGAAAGGCTTCAGAGGAGAGCGCCAATCTCCATCTCTCTTGGAAAGCTTTCAGCCTCCCTGCTGCCTCCTCTGGTAAATGCCTCACCAGATCATTTGCAATCATTTTAAACTCACTGTCCATAAAGAACAATCACAGATTAGATTGTGCAGTGCACAGTGAAATATGTCCATCAATATTTAAATAATCTTACCATGGTTCATACTTTGGCCCCTTTATGAATTTTTCAATTGCCTCTTGCTGAGGCAGGTGAAATGCCTCGGCCAGAGTGTGAACTGTCACCTAGATAAGAGTAAAATGTGTTACATTCAACAACAACAGTTCACAAAACCAAATGCAGCCCTAAAAGGTGTTGTGTCCTGTTTAATTTTTTTTATTTCAAAATGTTTTTATTATTTTAAACATAGAAAAAGTACAAATCAACATGAGAATATGCATTCAATACATTCACTTAGTCTTAATGCGATTTCCATCCCATAGTCATGCCCAGACATTGGTATTTTAGTACTTGAAAGAAAAAACAAAACAAAACAACAACCACAAACAAAATATACCCCCCCCCCCCCCCCCAAATAAAGACGAGGAAGAAAGAAGAGAAAGAAGAAAAGCAAGAGAAGAGAAAAGAAGAGAGTGGGCTCTTACTCTAGTACATTTGCATCAAATACATCCTCATAGTAATCCAGAAAAGGTTGCCATATAATTTTGAATTTTTCATTTTGTACAATAGTTCTAATCTTTTCAAGCTGGAGGAATGACATTGTCTCCTTCACCCAGTGCGAGTGTTTAGGAACCTGTGGAGACTTCCAATTTGAAAGAATCAAACGGCGAGCCAGCAATGAGGAGAATGCTATCATTTGACACTGACCATTGGAGAGCCCGTTTACTCGAACTACCCCAAATACCGCAGTAATTGGATCTGGGTCTATCCGTCTTTTAAAAATATGTGAGAAAGTGTCAAAAATTTCGGACCAAAATATGTACAAATTCGGACAGGACCAAAACATGTGTGGCAAAGTCGCTGCACTTTGTTTACAACGAGTGCAGGTCGGGTCCACATTAGGGTACATTTTGGCCAGTCTAGTCTTTGATAGGTGTAATCGATTGAGGACTTTGAATTGAATTAATCTGTGTCTAACACAAATAGATGATGTGTATGTCTTAGTAATGACTCTTTGCCAAATTTCATCAGTAAATTTTACATTCAAACCATTCTCCCACTGGGTTTTCAAAGGAATGAGCGATGGAGAATCAATATTGTGAATTATTTTATATAACTGGGACACAGCACCTGGTTTTTGCAGTTTTATTGCCAAACAGTCGTCAATGGGACTATTTCCAGGTTGTAAAGGAAATGATGCATATAGTGTACGGACAAGGTCACGAATTTGGAGATAGCGAAAGAAGTGTGATTTTGGTAGCACATATTTTGTAGTCAGTTGTTCAAAGGTTGCAAAGCTACCATCAAAAAATAAATTATCAACACATTTTATGCCTTGTCTGGTCCATAGTTGGAAAGCAGTGTCAATTAATGATGGTTTGAACACAGCATTTTTAATCAAAGGCATAGAAGCCAAGGCTTGTGTGCATTGGAAGTGTTTACGAAATTGAGTCCAGATGCGAAGACTTGATCTGACAATTAAGTTATCTGTGTATTCTGCCACTGGTATCGGAAGTGGGGCGCATAACAGTGACGCTAAAGACACTCATGTACAGGAATGTTGTTCCATTAAAGACCAATTTGGACCGTCACCCTTCAAATTTAAGTTATACCAAATGGATAATTTGAAGATATTCGCAGCCCAATAATAATACAAAAAATTTGGAAGACCCAAACCACCATTTTCTTTGCATCGCTCCAAAACCGCCTTTCTAACACGGGGCAAAGACTTATTCCAAATAAAGCGACTTATGTACCCATCAAGTTCTTTAAAAAATGACTTAGGCAAAAAGATTGGTATTGTTGTAAACAGGTACAGGATTTTTGGTAAAATTACCATTTTAACCGAGTTAACTCTGCCAGCCAGAGACAAAGGAAGGGAGGACCAGCGATTGAGATCCTCCTTGATCTGATCCAGTAATCTTTTGAAATTGGCCTGGAACAAATCATTATAATTAGGAGTGACATTAACACCCAAGTATGTAAATTGTCCTTTGACAATTTTAAAATTATACAGGTCAAAATTCTGTTTTCTTGCCAAAATATTAATGGGAAACAATGTACTTTTTGTGGTATTGATCTTATATCCAGACGACTCACCAAATTGTGAAATAATTTCCAGACTCTCTGGGATTGAGGTATCTGGTTTTGACAGGAATAATAGCAAGTCGTCCGCATATAGTGAGACTTTGTGAACCATTCCACCCCGTGAGACCCCTTGTATGGAATTGTTATTCCTTAAAGCAATAGCTAGCGGCTCAATAGCGAGGTCGAAAAGGAGTGGTGACAGAGGGCAACCCTGCCTTGTACCTCTTTGGAGGGTAAAATAAGATGAGTTGAAATTGTTTGTTCTCACCCTCGTTTGAGGCGCCGAGTACAGCGTCTCCACCCAAGAAACAAAAGTTGAGCCAAATCGAATTTGTCTAATGTCTTAAACAGATGACCATATTCAATCGAGTCGAATGCTTTGTGTGCATCTAATGACACCACAACTTCTGGAGTTTTGGTAGAGGTTTTGGAGTACAGTACGTTGAAAAGCCGTCTTAGATTATGAAACGATTGCCGGCCTTTCACAAAGCCTGTTTGGTCATTGTGTACAATTGTTGGTACAATTGGTTCCAATCTTAGTGATAATATTTTAGTAAGAATCTTGTAATCACTTGTGAGCAAACTCACTGGACGGTAGGACTCACATTTTGTCAGATCTTTATCTTTTTTGGGGAGAACTGAAATGGTGGCCTGGGTCATTGATGTTGGGAGTTTCTTTTGTTTGAGGGCTTCCCTGTAAACTAAGCATAATAAAGGAGTTAATTTATTGGCGAAAGCCTTATAAAACTCGATCGGATACCCATCGGGCCCCGCCGCCTTCCTGTTTTTCATAGATTTAATAGCTTTCCCGATTTCAGTTTCTGATATTGGCGCCTCCAAAGATTGTTTGTCTCCTTCTGCTATAATTGGGAATGTTATATTATCTAAAAAAATCATTATTACGCCAGTTATTTGAGGTGTACAGAGATGAGTAGAAGCTTTTGAATTGATCATTAATGTCCTTGATATCCACTTTAATTTCCCCATCTAACGCCTGTATTCTTCCAATAAAATTAGTTGCAGAGTGTTGACGCAGCTGGTATGATAATAACCGACCGGCTCGCTCACCGTGTTCATAACAGTTATGTCTGGATTTTAAGTATTTTTCTGCGGCTTCTTTAGAGGCTAGAAGGTCAAATTCTGTTTGTAATGCTATCCTTTGTTTTCGCAAATCCCCTTTAGGTGTAACAGAATGCTGCTGGTCAACATCCCTTATTAATTTGATCAACTCTGTAAATCTTTTGGTGCGAGCTTTATTAAGACGGGCTGTATATTCTATTATTTGACCCCTGATGTAGACTTTCAGGGTTTCCCAAAGTGTGAAAATATTTGTATCTGGTAAATGATTTGTGTCAAGAAAAAAATCTATTTGTTTTGAGATAAAGTCTACGAACTTTTCATCAGATAGTAAGTATGTATTGAATCGCCAGTTGCATTGATGTGGTAATCTATTCTGCAGATGAAGTTCTAAAATAACTGGGGCATGATCCGAAATTACAATACTTTCATAATCAGTTGACCTAGTCAGTGGGAGTAAGTTTCGATCTATTAGAAAATAATCAATTCGAGAGTACGTCGGATGTACTGCCGAGAAGAAAGAGAATACTTTGGAAGTCGGATTTTTAAAACGCCATGGGTCAACAATCCCCGCAGATTGACAAAATGTGTTTATGGTGTCAGCAGACTTTGATGGCGAGGTTGTTGATATTTTAGATCGATCAATAGGTTGGAGGGCAGTATTTAGATCCCCAGCGAATATGAGATGGTGTGTGCCCAGTTCTGGTATACGCCCAAACAAATCCTTGAAACATTTTGAATCATCCCAGTTGGGAGCATAGACGCTGATCAAGACCACTGGTTTATTATACAGCCTTCCTTGTACAATAATAAATCTCCCATTTTTATCACTAATGACTTTGTTATGGACAAACTGCACCTTTGTACCGATCAGAATTGCTGTACCACAAAATTTTGAATTTAGTTCAGAATGGAAAATCTGAGATACATTACTCCTCTTCAATTTTTGAATATCTTTTGTGCGAAGGTGTGTTTCCTGTAAGAAGATTACCTCTGCTTTCAATTTATTGAGATGAGAAAACACCTTGCTCCTCTTCACTGGGTGATTGAGTCCCCTCACGTTCCAGCTCACCAATCTAGTTGGTGGACCTATCATGTCACCAGAAGCACGACAATTTTGCAGTAGTCTATGTGGACGTATCTATAAAGCAGTTGCATCACATCGCCAGCCCTATAGAAAAGGGAGAAGAGAGAAAAAGGAAAAACAGAAAAGCCAAGAAAGAAAAATAGCACAGAAGTCACCTTCCCCCCAAAACAAACCCTTTGCTGCTGGTCCCTCCCAAAGTAAGAGACTGCACCCCCCCCACCTCCCAAGCCACTATGAAGCATCTAAACTAAGTAAGAACTTTCCTAACCACTTACCAAAAGTGGCTGAGATCCTACCTAAACCTTAAATTAATTAAAACTAAAAAAACTGTAAAATAAATAAAAATAATAAAATAACACCTAATTAAAATGTTTTTTTTTTTTGTTTTTTTTTTTTCCTCCCCCTTATTACCCTTTCCTCCTCTTCCTTCCTCCCTCCCCATTAAATATTACTCTGAGTCATAAAAACAAAGGAGAAAATAAAATAATTACCAAAAAACTATCCTCACGTTATCTTTGGAATAATATGACTTAAAAAATACCTTGCAAAAATAGACAAAATGACAATAAAAATAAACAGAAACCATGAGTACTTACAATCTTAATGATATGTTTGTGCAAACATGAATGAGATCGTACGATCTTAGCAACGGAGCATGAACCATAATATTCGTTAATGTCAACAGTACTTTACGATGCATCCATACGTCATGGCGCCATCAGTCCCTTGGCAGGGTACTTCCGGTGATGGCAGCGTGCTGACTGTGAGACGCTCACCTCCACACCTTCTCTAATGCAATCGTAAATAGGCCACCTTACACTCTTCCATTTGCGAGAAATATACGTCTCAATGCCAAAACGACAAGTTAAGGAACCCGCGGTAACTCGTTCACAAACTCAACAATTAAAAATCACGGGCTTCAGAGCAGCTGCGGGTGAGGACAACAGGAACGCCGTTCTGCCAGGTGCAATGCCTCCACCGCAAGCTGAAAGTGATGAGCAAGATAATGCAACGGAGAATGCTGTCTTGAAAGCTTTAAGAGATCTTAAAGAGGATTTTACAAACTTCTCTCCTAAACTTGAGAGAATCCAAGTCACGGTGGACGACATTCGTAACGAGCTGGGACAATGCAGTGAACGCATCACACAGGCTGAGTCCCGAATATCAACAGTGGAGGACGAGGTGACAGTGCTCAGGGAAAAAGTTTCCACCCTGGAGAGGCACAATAAAACACTGTCGGACGCAGTTACGGATCTGGAGGCGCGATCACGCCGCTCCAATTTGAGACTCGTGGGCCTCCCTGAAGGCGCAGAAGGACCTGATCCATGTTCTTTTTTGGAGAAGTGGATCCCGGAGACGCTGCAGTTGAAATCCCCGGGGAACAAGATTATCCTGGAGAGAGCGCACCGTGTGGGACAAAGGCGGGATCCCGCGGCACCGCCGAGAGCTTTAATCATGAAATTTCTGAATGATCGAGAGAAGTCCACGGTGGTGCAAGCATCAAGAGGAAAAGACATCCTCTACCAGGGCAGTCGGATTCGCTTCTATCCGGACCTGGCTGCAGGTATCCTAAAGCAACGCAAACTGTTTGACACAGTACGACAGACACTCCGCGAAATGGGCATCAGACATGGCATACTCGTCCCAGCGCGACTCGTGGTGACCTACAGAGAAAAAACTCACACGTTTGCATCCCATGTAGACGCAGAACGCTTTGCTAGGAACATCCAAGAGGAAAACTCCAAGAGTCGGGGGCCATAGGACCTATAGAGTGAGTAGTTATATGATTTAGTGAAGAGTGTACTCTAGTTTTGATCATGATTATGAGTTTGAACAAAAATCTAGCTTTGCTGTGTGAAATCAAGGGATAACCGAATTAACTGATTAAATGAGTTCTTCCTAGATTGAATGATTGAGGAACATTAAATTAGCTGAGTGTACAGCATTTTTTTTTTTTGTTAGGCATGTCCCCCCCTCCCCCCCAATAAATAAACTCCCCTGAAATATATATAAGTTTGGTACTATCTCGATCTAAAAAAAAAAAAAAAAAGGGGGGGGGGGGTGTGAAAACGGTGACATGCTCATTCAGGATAATGGAGATTATATTTTGGCCTTTGCAACAAGAGTGGAGGTTATGTCAGATCTCATAGTAAGAACAATCGGCATAGCAAGGCTGCCCCTGATAAAGGGGTGGCATATCCTTCATATCGGGGTTAGACACAGGATAGGGGGGGTAGCTAAGAAGCTAGGGGTTCACAGGGGGTGGTTGGGGGTAGGTCGATTTGGGGTGGGTGTCTGTGTGTGTGTGTGTGTGTGTGCGTGTGGTTATGTATTTATAAATATATGTTGTTATTATTTCATTTATTTATTTATGTTTTCATTTTTCTCATGTCTCTTGCTCAAAGTTTATTTGACACTTAACTATGTCTAGAGGTTTTGATATAAAACTATCCTCATGGAATTGTAGAGGGCTTCAAAAACCCAAAAAAGTTCGACAAGTATTGCACTTAATTAAAACTATCCAATCAAATATTATTTTCTTGCAAGAAACTCACTTGGCTGCTCAGGATGTGACTAAAATCACCAGAATGTGGAAAGGTAATGTGCTGTCGGCACCCTATACATCACAGTCCAGAGGGGTAATAACTCTGATACACAATTCTATTCCTATTGATATAAAACAAGTTATCAGAGACCCTGCAGGACGATATTTAATAATCCAAATTAACCTGATGAAAGAGCAATTGGTATTGGCTAATATTTATGCACCAAACAATGATGATCCAATTTTTTTCCAAAATTTGTTTCTAACCCTATCTACTCTTAAAGGAAATTATATTATTGGGGGTGATTTTAATTGCACTCTTGATCCAGTTAAGGACAGGAGCTCCGGAGTAGATTTCTCACATATTCGTAGTAGGAAGACTATAAAGCAGTTTATGAGCGAGCTAAACCTTATCGATATTTGGCGTGAAAACAATCCAGATGGGGCACAGTTCTCCTGTTTTTCCGGGAAATATCAATCCTACTCCCGTATAGACTTTTTTCTGATTTCCGCAATTTTAAAAGGTAAAATAAAAGAAACCATCTACAATTCCATTATGATATCAGACCATGCGCCAGTGTCTATTGTTTACCATGATGCAGGAATACAAGTAGACCCACCAAGATGGCGCTTGAATAAGAAGTGGTTAGCCCCACTAAGCAAGCCGACGTTGAATCAACGTAATTTGAACGTCGTTGTCCGACGTAGAATATAGGTCACTGGTGGGTGCAGAATGAAAGTTTTCTCGACGTCGTTTCCCGACGTCACCTCAACCTCCAAATGTTACGTTGATGGCACGTCAATTCAAGGTTTGAATGTGGTACGGAACCGGTCGGGTCTGACGTCCTATCAACGTCTCAAATGACCAAAATATTGACGTTTATATGACGTTCGTTTTCAGTCGTTCCCACTAAGCAAGCAGATGTCAAAACAACGTAATTCCAACGTCATCTGGACGTTCATTCAAGGTTGCAATGTGGTACAGAACCGGTCGGGTCCGACGTCCTCTCGACGTCTTATATGACCAAAATATTGACGTTTATATGACGTCCATTTACAGTCCTATTGACCTCTGTAGAATGACTTAATAGTCGAGACATACTTTTTGCAATAGGCAAGGCAAGTTTATTTGTATAGCACAGTCAAAACAAAAGGAAACTCAAAGCACTGAACAAAAGATAGAAACAATCAAACAAGGCATTACAATTATAAATATTGACAGTAAATTAAAAAGATACAAATAAAATCTCTCAAAAAATCTCTCAGTTGAAGCAGAAACAGAAGTGTTTTAAACCTGGATTTTAACATTGTCAAAGAAGAAGCCTGTCTCACATTTCCAGGAAGACCGTTCCAGATTTTAGCCTTGTGAATCTGAAATGCAGCTATATCATGTTTAGTTCTGACTCTGGGCAATAAACGATAAACACAGCATTCAAAAATCATTAGAACAACTGTAGTAGAAGGATATCAGTCATTATTGCAAATGGAGCTGCATTAAAAATCATGTTTCTCTACATCAAAGTACAAGTTAATCCACACAGGACACAGTATTATGAACACTACTGTACTGAACAGTTCATGCC
The DNA here is from genome assembly GCA_964034765.1 of Knipowitschia caucasica. Taxonomy (NCBI): domain Eukaryota; kingdom Metazoa; phylum Chordata; class Actinopteri; order Gobiiformes; family Gobiidae; genus Knipowitschia; species Knipowitschia caucasica. The sequence goes on along the minus strand of OZ035833.1, from coordinate 11,759,820 downwards.
AAAGTAAAAAAACATGATTGTAGCGCCTATGTTTGGATCAGTATTAAAACAGGCACAAGCTACACTCTAGGTTCCCCAGATGTAAAAACACAATCTGAAAGGCAGAAGAATGCATTTATTGAATGTTGATGTTCCAACATGTGTCCTCTCTTGGTCTTCAGTCTCTCATCACAAGGTCCAAGCACAGCACCTGGAAATGTGGAACATGTTTAGTTTCAACATAATGTGGCAAAGTGATATAACAACACATAACTTTCTATTAATGCCTCAAACCACTCGATCCATCACCATGTGATACAAACCTTGGCACTGCACTAGCTCGAGACACTGGAAGACACTCCGTCTGAGAAACTTGGGATAAGGCTTTGGTCATTGGAGTAATTCCATGTAAAAAAACAATTGCAAATGTGCATTTGTTTTGCACATGGACACAAATGAGCCCTGAAAGCTACTTACCCTGTATTACTCTACACATGTCGCATTTCCGAGCGGGCATTTTCCCCTTGTTGCTCTTTTCCCTCATCATGAGTGAGTTGCTGAACAATCTGAGAAAAAGATAGATGTTTTCAAAGAGAATACACCAAATAATGGTTTATTCTAAAAACAACATATTAATACAGAACAACAATCAATGTGTGAGAGTGTGATTCTTACCTTTGAACACCTTCAACACAGTCTGACACCTGTAAGACTCAAACACACATGACACATTAGGAATACACATAGAACATTAGTTATTGCAACAATCATGAAATTATACTCTATGGATTTCACAAAAAATTGACTGCATTAGCAAAGGTAAATGTATTTTAATTATCATATGGCTGGTTTTAATGTTTATAAGAAAAAGTAAGAAATTGAATAGAGTTGCAAGCGCTAGTTAGCTTGCTACCAGCAGATGAATGGATATTTAATATTTGCAGCTAACAATAACAAAAATAACGACTGTAGTGGCTCATTTGAACAGCCACAGTGAGAAGAAGTGAAAGTCTCTGACATTGAAGACCTGGGAAGACATTAAATCCATTTATTAAACAAAGCAATACATGAACATTAAACTCTCTTTCTGCAGCAGGTAACATCTGTGTGCTCCTATGGTCCCTATGGTCCCACATGGTCCCACACCTGAACTCAACTCCAACTGATGACATCACAGGTGTCTAAATGATGGGAGTGTCCCAAATATTAAAGCTGATCTCCCTGTTTTTAAACTTAGTTTACTAAATACTGTTGTCTTTTTGCAGTTTATAAACCATTGTGAAATATACAGTAACTTTACATTTTAGAATTGAATTATTATTTTAAAACTCAAGAATCTTAACCTTTTTTAACACATAGTTTGTTGGACAGTCTAACCTAAGAATTCTAATGTGTTAAAAATAGTTTGAAATATGAAAAACAATATCATATTTTAAACTTTAACTTAAAAACAAAAAATCATAGGAAAAAGATAACAGATAAGTAATTCCAGATTAAAAGAAGCCGTGCAGATTTGTACATTAGAATAAAAAATATTCAAAAGCAGCTGAGAACAGGTGGGTCTTTAACCTGGATGTAAACAAACTGAGTGTTTCAGCTGATCTGAGGCTTTCTGGGAGTTTGTTCCAGACATGTGGAGCATAGAAGCTGAATGCAGCTTCTCCGTGTCTGGTTCTGACTCTGGACTCGGATCCAGATGACATGAGGGGTTCTGGTTGGTTCATAAGTTATGAACAAGGCACTCAAACAACACTTTTGCACATGTTCGTTAAGGCACAGCAAACAGTGACAATCTTATCTAAAGGCATTAGGTTTTCACCCTCACATTTGAGAAGCATATGCACAGGTACAGTTGAATGTAAGAATTTGAATTTGTTGCGCACAACACCAATCACCCTCTCAACGTGAATTCTGAGATGGAAGGTCTAATCTGAGGCGCATTACAGTCAATAGGACAAGCTGGAAGGGTGAGAGCTTCCTCATCCTTCCTTGAGGCAGCTGCTGGGCCGGCGATGGGGGCTGCTGGGCTTGGGCTGGTGATGGAGGCTGCTGGGCTTGGGCTGGTGATGGAGGCTGCTGGGCTTGGGCTGGTGATGGAGGCTGCTGGGCTTGGGCTGGTGATGGAGGCTGCTGGGCTTGGGCTGGTGATGGAGGCTGCTGGGCTTGGGCTGGGAGTGATGACTGCTCCAGATGCTGGGTACTGCGCTTTACTTGCCGCTGATATCGCGCTCCATCTGTTTCTTTAACATTATTGTGGCCTAACCGCAAGGATGGTGTCCAGTCAGGGTGATTCTCCAACATCTCATATGATGGTTTACCTAGAACAGAATAATGTATGTAGTCAATGCTTTAAACTGGCAACAAGGTAGCATAATGTCATGAACAGAATCTCAACTATTTTTAGCAATCTCATATAATGGTTTACTTACATCAGATTAATAAGATTATTAAACAATCTGGAATCTAAAGAAATATTAAACAAGAAGGTAACGCTATTCATGGTTTCATAAAAGGGCTCAGGGGGTAGACAATTTAGAGAGTTTGACAGACCCCAAAAAACAGACCAAAATTTAGCTAATATCCAATTATGCAGACTTTACATATTAAAAAAGGTGTCTGCTTACCTTATTCTTGTCAAACCGGTTCCAAGGACTGTCCGAGAGGTCTGCCAACTCTTTTCCGCGTCGGAATATTCAATTTAAAAAACAAAACAGAGAAAGTGAGGGAGCAAGAGCAAGCCCAATCCAAAAGCGAGCCCTTTCAGCGTCCGCTGGGATTTCTCCCCTTCCAGATAACGTGCTGTTGCTCCCACACGCCGAAAAAAAGAAACAGAGAAAACTCCCTCAAAACAATCCAGAGAATGGCACAAACCGAGCCGCGCATTCTCCACCAAATCTGTTAGGATTTAGGCAGAGAGAGACGGATCGTGGTGTGCCAAACTCTGGAAGTTTATTTAAGTTTCTCTCAAGTTCCACTGGTTTACTCTGTTTCTTTTCCTCAGACAGAATAAAGGCAGTACACAGTTTATATAGTCATTGTCACGTCACACATCGAAAGACATACGTGTCACAAAGAGACAGTCAAATCATAGTCATAACATGGAGTCCTTGTAGAGTCCTTGTACAGTCCTGCACGTAGGCCATATTGCTATCTAATACTAACAATATACAAAATATACTTAACAAAATCCACGTATACGTGAGAAAACAACTTACTTTCTGTCTCCAACTCTTTTCAATGTGGAAATGATACATCTATATCTAAAAACTGTGCAGACTGTGTACTTACTAGAGAGGGTGATTCCAAGTAAATAAAGCAGGGCAGCGACAGAGGTACAGATTCAACGTCATATCAACGTCTGGGAAGGCATTACGTCCAGATGCACACCTTACGTCGTTTAGACGTGGAAAACAGGTCCTCGACCGAGCGACTCACGTGTCAGGCTGTAAAGCCGTTATACTCGCGCGGCGCATAAGTGTGCGTCGGTTGTTTAGGGTGTTATGTATTATTTTGTCACAGTAGTCTGGATAAATGCCTGGCCGTGGTGTAGCGGTTGCGTAATGAGACTTCAGTCCCAACGACGCAGGTTCAAATCCCCGTCGGAAAACTTTTGACTTTTTACTTTTTAGCGAACAATTTTTATGTTTGGTTAAAAACGAATAAACACTCAACATAAGATTATGTAGTGGCTAATAATAAAACTTGTGAACCCATGCATTTGCATACAATCTCAAGTGCTCACCCCTTATTTGCAAACTTGAGATTGTTAGCACAACAAATGCATACATTCACAAGTTTTATTATTAGCCACTACGTAATCCTATGTTGAGTGTTTATTAGTCTTTAACCAAACAGAAAAAAATTGTTCGTTAAAAATCAACACAAATATGTAAAGATAATAATACACACACGTGGGCTCGAACTCACGTAACCAAGGCTGCACACATTTGCTTAACCACTACACTACCGTTAGGTACACTGAGATCACTTCACAACCTATATATTCTATTGCTAGATCAAGACGTACTGCGTCGGTCAGCCGATGACCTGTTTTCGACGTCTAAGGGAGGTCGGGATTGAACGTCATATCCACGTTTATGGGAGGTCATTGTTTTACGTCCAGATGCGCACCTTGCACAGACGTCGTTTGGACGTAAATAAAAGGTCACGACCGACCGACGCGATATTGACGTGATCTGGAGGTTGAGTGGACGTCGGATGTTTAGTGGGTGGGTTTGAATCCCGGCCAGAACAGGATCTCTCTAAGTGGAGTTTGCGTAGGTTTCCTCCGGGTGCTCCGGTTTCCCCTACCACTAAAAACATGTACGATTTGTAAAATTCTCCTGTAGACCTGACCAAGCAGGTCAAGAGATGGCTTCCATGGCCCTGTTACTATGGCGACCACTGCTCCTGACAGACGCCTTCGTGGCAGGTTGGGGTTTGGGTTTGGGGGCTAGGGTTAAGGTTAGGGCTAGATTTTGGGGTTAGGGTTTTAGGGATTAGGTCGAATGCAGAGTATTTACATGTATCTTACCTTTAAAATAGTTCAGTAAAAAGCTACCAACAGTTACAGCAGAATCCTCAACTACCTGTTGACGATGCTCAAGGTTAATAAAAAAGAGTCTTTGCTAAAAAACCTGGGAACTGCCCTTGGATCCATCTCCCGGCGCATGACTGCACAAACGCACATTATAATTTGTGGGCTGCAAGTTATGGTCCACTTAAACAAGCGCGGCGAGAGTGAGTCAGCCCGGACCCGGTGACAGCCTGAAAAATCGCAGAACAATGGACTGAACAGAACGTACTCTTCCCAAACAATTATATCTGGCTCCGCGCACGCCACCTGCTCCTCCGACATCACGGCGAGACCGGCGCACCTCTCGCCGACTCAGACCTACGCTGGGAAACTGTGGCGTTCTGTTTTGTTGGTTCTATGGACAGAGGGATGAAAATCACACATCACAGTTTAGTCACGAGGATGGAGGGATCAGCAGCACACGGAGGAGTGCGAATGGAGGGAGTGAGGTTGACAAGGTGAAATCTAAATGTAATCCCCGAGAGATAGATACGTAGATAGATAAAGAGTTAGAGAGTGAGAGACAGAGAGATAGAGACATAGATAGATAAGAGAGAGATGGTAGAGAGCGACGGATAAATAGATAGAGATAGATAGATGATAAAGAGAGAGCTGGATGAGAGAGAGAGGGGGTCCAGGATAGAGGGTCAGAGATGAGAGAGAGAGGGATAGAGAGATGGATGAGAGAGAGAGGAATTGATAGAGAGAGAGAGATAGATGATAGAGAGATGGATGAGAGAGAGAAAAAGAAAGAGAGAGACATACATAGATGATAGAGAGAGATAATGAGATGGATGAGAGAGGGAGAGGGATAGATAGATAGATGATAGAGAGATGGATGAGAGAGAGAGGGTCCTTGATAGAGGGTCATAGATAGATGATGGAGAGAGATAGAAAGAGAGAGACATAGATAGATGAGAGAGAGATGGATAGATAGAGAGATTGAAAGAGAGAGACATAGATAGATGAGAGAGAGATGGATAGATAGAGATTGAAAGAGAGAGACATAGATAGATGAGAGTGAGATGGATAGATAGAGAGAGAGACATAGATAGACAGATAATAGCGAGAGAGAGATAAAGAGAGATTGAAAGATCTATCATCTAAACTTGAATAGGTAAAATCTAAATGTAATCCCCCAGAGAAGATGTAGAGAGAGAGGGATAGAGAGAGAAATAGATGATAGAGAGAGAGGTATAGAGAAATAGATGAGAGAGAGAGGGATAGAGAGAGAAATATATGATAGAGAGAGAGGTATAGAGAAATAGATGAGAGAGAGAGAGAGAGGGATAGAGAGAGAAATATATGATAGAGAGAGGTATAGAGAAATAGATGAGAGAGAGAGAGAGGGATAGAGAGAGAAATATATGATAGAGAGAGGTATAGAGAAATAGATGAGAGAGAGAGAGATACTTTTCTGATCCCTGTAGGTGAAATGCAGAAACATGTTATTCAAACAAACATAAATAACTACATTGTTCTAAAAGTGACATATTAAAACGTCACATGTTGCTCTCAGACAGACCTGTTGTAACGTCTCATGGCCTGAAGCAGAAGCCAAAGACTTTTAAAAGGAACGTTTAGTTATAATTTTTGCATGTGGACTTTAGGGCGGTCTGGGTGTGTCCGACTCAACTCAACTCGGACTCTCTTTCAAACTGGACTTTCTTTCAAACTGGTTTTCTCGACTCGTTTTTAGGGTTGCGGAGATGAACCGGTTTTACGGTAATCGCGATTTTAAAAGCCCGCGGTAGGTTAACCATAAGGATGTTAGATGGCACCGTTTACCGCTGGTCCGGAAAACACTCCTGCGAGGTGCAACGTTAGGTACGGCCCGCAGCACACGGAGCAGCGCAGACTCACCGGTAACTTGAAGCTCCCCCAGAGTTGTATCCACCACAACTTAAGTCAGACGTGTGAGATCACTTTGGGAATCCTAAATATGAGCAAGGTGTAGTTGCCAATATTTCAAACATGATACAACATCTTCAAGATAATCCTTCTTTGCTGTTTGTCCAAGTCAAGGGAAACAACTGCATCCTTGTCAATAAAGTACCAAATGTTCAGAAATAAGCTCAAAAACCACAAATTAATGCAAAGGATTCTGCAAATGTGAAAGTGAAAGTTACCGGTGAAAACACTCGCACTTGTGGGGGGAGACGCTCTTAAAGGGACAGTAGCACGTATCATTCAACTAAACAAATACAGTCATGACACCTGGACTACAGCTATGAAGATGGCTGCTACTACTACTTCAAGACAATTAGGCTATATACATTCCTGAATAAAATCTTTACAATAAAATGGTGCTCTGAGCATTGGGTGGCAGCTCTCATTTCCACCCCCCCGGCCCAGAAAAGGACAAATAAAGGGGTTGAAAATGAATGAATGAATGAATAAAATCATGTGAAATATTACATGATCTTAATTTATCCATTCATTGTTTTCCAGCAAAAATACTCAAAAAACTATCTGAATTCATTTTCTTTCATAATGTCAATAATCGTGATCAATCGTAAAACCGGACTATTTTCGCTCACAATAATTGGGACTCAAAAATTTTGAATCGTGGCAACCCAAGTCGTTCCTTCTATCTCTCCTTAAAAAAAGAAAATGAAACTTTGTACGAGAACAAAAAAAGGTCTGAGGCACAACTGACTTTAAAATAAAAATGTATTTATTGTCTTGGGACTTCGACGCGTTTCGAACGATTAGGTTTTCATCAGGGCAGACAGAGAAGGTCACCTACAGGTGGCCAGGTTTATTATACATGTTTTTAGTGTTAGGGGAAACAGAGAGAACATGCAAACCCCACACAGAAAGGCCTGGAGATACAATCAAACCCAGGACCTTCTTTTTGAAACATAAACGCTGAAATATACACTGGAATATTCTGAACTGAGTGTGTTTTTAGGACGAGAACATCCACGACGTCCTGCAGCTGCTGGTGGCGCTGATGTCCGAACACCCGGCTTCCATGATCCCTGCTTTTGACCAGAGGAACGGAATCAGGTAAATAACTTTTCCCTTCTATAGTCTCCTGTCACTGCTCCGGCCGGAATGTTCTGAACACAAGAGAAGGTTTTATCTCCACTCTTTTGAATGCACTGAGATTAGAATACTTTATGTTTCGATCTTGTTTTGTTCTGCACTTTGAGTTGCCTTGTTTGTGAACTGTCCTATACAAATAAACTTGCCTTGCCTAACTGAAGAAGCTTTCACAGAAAATAGCAAACATGTTTTGGCAAAAATTTAAAAATAACCACCTGTGAGAGAACAGGTCCCTCTACAGTTTGACTCCCTCCCAGTGTGGCTCCTGGAGATAACGATTGCCCACGACTGTTGTCAAGGCTACACTTAAGCTATAGTTTTATAGTTTTAAAATGATGTAGATATAGTTTTAAAACAATTAAAACTATTAAAGACGTAATTAACATGTTGTGGCCAAGCCCCGGTGATCCAAGATGGCGTCCTGTTCAAATGAATGGCTTGTGCTCAGTAGCTCATGGGACTTACATGAGGACCGAGAGATTAGCGAAACTCGCCTATATTCGTCTGGTCCTCCCGGTTCTGCGCAGTGGACAAGCTCCCATGATGCTTTGCGCCAAAAATGCGTGTGTGGCTCTCATGCACGTGCACAGAGGGGCTCGGCCGCGCTTTGACCAATACGAGCTGCTGATCAGAGCGGAGCTAGAGCGGGAGCCAGACGAGCAGAGTTTGTGGCAGTAAAGTGTGGATTTAAAGAAAAGAGGTTAAAAAGGATTTAAGAAGAAAAAAAGTTCAGGATGACAAGGGACACTGAAATCCCCACAAAATCTTACCTTTGTGAAAGCTGTAGGTTCTTTGTCAGGTTCTCTGTCAGCTGAGGTAGAGCTGTTAGGTGTAGCCCATGTGAGTATCACAGCGCCCCCTGTGGCCATGGGTGGGAGAGCTATAAGCTAGCAATACTCTATCCAGTTGTTATTATAGATCAATGGTTGTGGCTCATGCCTATTTCTCAGAAGCGTCGAAAAACAGCTCTGTTGACGACCAAGGTTGCCGCCCCCTGCTGTAGAAACACAAACAACCAGCAGGTTTCTTTAAGAATTAAGATTTTTAAGACCCGCTTTGAAGCAAAGCAAACATTATAATACATGTGGATTCTTGTTTTCATGCAAACATCTCTTTGTCCCCAGTGTTATTTTGAATATTGCTCTGACATTGTCGCGTTCAGAAAACCTCCCAAACCTCAAGCTGTGTCTCCTACTCCAATGGCTTCTCTGTGCTTAAGTATTGTCCAAAACCCCAAACGCCACGCCGAGATATGATTGATGTTGCCATGGAGACTCTTGTGTTGCCAGAGAATACGAAAACAACATCATTTTCTTTCGTTTTTATTCTTCCCTGTTGTGTTTCTCTGAGCGCACGGCTTTGAAGAGAAGAAGAAGACACAGTCAGCATAAATTACAAACTCTGAGGCTTCGCTGTGAGTTTTTTTTCAACCTCTCGCCGTGGAGCCGTGCGCAGGATTCACTCAGAATTACACAATCTCGTTAAGCGTTTTTACCCGACTTGAATAATTAAGATGGAGAGATGCCTTGTTGGTCGCACAGTGGGGATTCAAGTTACAGGACAGGAGGAATGAGGAGCACAATCTGTAGCAAGATGCAGCCAGTGATTTTTTTCAGATGCATTTTTTAAAATATTTTGGAAAAGCCCTAAAAGTAGTCAAGTTATCGTGTGTTTTCAAATAGTAGTGGAATTGACCAGATGCATATGTTCATCCCTAATGAACCAATGGGATGCGTTTACCCCCTTCACCCTCTTCCTGTTTCTCGCGAGTGCGTCCATAAAAGTTATCGGATTTTAAAAAACCTAAAAGGCCTGAACAGAAAATGCCAATTTCACATTTGCCACCCACTCTCCCTGTTGTGACAAAGAAAAGAAAATGCTGGATGTTTGGTTTGGTGGAGAGGCGAGGGGAGGGGGGAGTGGTTTACAGTTGGTGTTACGGTTAAGCTAACATAATCGCTTACTGCACCTTTATTAGAGAAAAAAAAGAAACATAGGGAGGAGGGAGCTGAGCCGAAAGCCAAAGCTCTGGATTTACCGTAAATCTTCGTTCCCTCCCTAACCTCTGGTCGTGAGCTTTGGGTAATGACCGAAAGAACGAGATCGCGGATACCAGCGGTCGAAATGAGCTTCCTCCGCAGAGTGGCATCTCCCTTAGAGATAGAGGAGCTCAGTCACACGGGTGGAGCTCGGAATAGTGCCCCTGCACCTCCATGTCGAGAGGAACCAGTTGAGGTGGCTAGGGCACCTGGATGCCTCCTGGACTGAAGTGTGTGTGGATAGGGAAGTCTGCGCGTCTCTGTTTAGACTGCTGCCCCCGAAACTCGGTAACGGAAGAAAATGGATGGATGGAGTATAAACATATAATAAAGAGGGTCTAAGGACAGTAATGATCCAGGACATTTATCAACATCTCCGGACAGTGAACATCCTGCACCCTATGAACCAATGATGTGTTTGATTTTCTGATCTGTCGTTGGGGAATCGGCAGCTTTGTGAAGTCCTCCGAGATGACTGGATTTTGACTGGAACAAAGGATTTAATATTTTGTCTTTTTAATGCATTGTGGTTATTCATTATCTTAATCCCATGTGTGTTTTTTTATGTTTTTAATTACTTGTGGTTTTATTCTGTTTTTATTATTTCTTGTGTTTTTTATGTATATGTAGATTTTAATGTTCATGATTTGGTTGATATGATGTGGGCCACTTTGTGTTGCCTTGTGTAGGAAAGGTGCTGTTGTGATTTAGGGCTGTACAAAAATACATTGAATTGAGGATAAACCTGTAAACTCTTGTATATACAGAATACTGATAAAGTTTAGACGACCATGTTGATTGTATTTAAGTTCAAAAGTCCAAAGTACGGTATTGGTTAAACATAAAAACCCACTTCCTGTGTTAAAATCAGTAACTTGTCTGATTGTCTTTTGTCTGTAACAAAATCAATCAATATTTATTAGTAGAGTAAAATCATCACAATCTGCTAATTTATCTCTGAGGGTTCAAATATTCACAGTGATAAATCTACTGCACTTGTTAGCATCATATTAGCATCACGTTAGCATCATGTTAGCATCATGTTAGCTTCACGAGGCCCTAGGCTAACAGGTAAACAAGTGACAGTGGACACATGTGGCCCCATATTGCACATTCTGACACTATTGCACACTAAGATAAGATAGACTTTATTGATAAGATAAATACAATAAGATAAGATAAACGTTATTGATCTCACACTCACAAAAGACCGAAGTGTGTGACATGTTAAAGGTTAAAAATATGGTCTGTGCAGGATATAATTATTTACAATAAAATAAAAGAGTGGCAATGGCAGTACAGGTTTTTCAGTTCTAGTGCATTAGTGCCTAAAGTGACTTATTGTACAGTCTGACAGCAGTGGGGATAAAGGCACGAATGCACGGGTGCACAATGGTAACCTTGTTTTATTGACGTACTTGTCTGCTGCACTCTTGGGACTCCCGTGAATGTATTCCAATGTAGTTTTATTGCAAATCTGAATCTGAAGATACATACAAATGTTTTCGTTTTTTTCCGTAGGGTGATCTGCAAACTGCTGGCTTCGAAGAGCGAGAGTATCCGAGTACAAGCCCTGAAGGTCCTGGGATACTTCCTCAAGCATCTGGGACACAAGTCAGTATTTATGTGTTTTTTTTATTTCATCCAAATAAAGCAAGAGTTTGGTTTTTTCATAGTTTAAAGGGCACTTTTTAGGCAGGTTACAGCATTGTTCCCTCAAACAAACCTGGAGTTGTATATTCTACTTCCACTGCTTTTACTACTCTGCTCTGCTCTACTCTACTTTACTCTACTCTACACTACTCCACTCTATTCTACTCTACTCTACTCTAGTCTGCTCTGCTCTACTCTACTCTAATCTACTCTACCGCAATTGGGAGTGTGCTTCTCTGGTCCTTTGTAACCAGAACCAGGTCCTTCTTTAGTCCCTCTTGGTCCTGGTTCGATCTAGGCCGAGCTGGTACTAAAGTGTTCCAACTGGCAGAGATTGGTCGTAGTGCCTTTGGAAGCAGCTCTGTTCTACAATTCATGCACATTGCTCTCTCTATGGACCAATTCCTCTGTTCTATATTTCATTGTGTTTGATTCCCTGATCTGGTTATTTCAACCGTTTTGTTAAGTCCTCTGAGAAAACTACTGTTGTGATTTAGGCCGATACAACCAAGGAATTTCCTCAGATACTGGTTTGTTGTGGGTAGATTGCTAGGATACAATACCAGATACTAAAGCGTAATGAAAACACCAGTAAGATAAGATAAACCCTGGAGTAGAGTAGAAAATAGTAGTCGCTCTCTCTCACTCTCTCTCCTTCTTTCTCTCTCTTTCCTCTCTCTCTCTCTCTCCTCTCTCTCTCTCTGTCTCTCTCTCTCCTCTCTCTCTCTCTTCCCACCTCTCTCTCCTCTCTTTCTATCTCCCAATCTCCCTCTCTCTCTCTCTTTCTTTCTCTCTCCTCTCTCACTCTCTCTCCCTCTCTCTCCCTCTCTCTCCTTCTCTCTCTCTCTCTCGGCTGCAACATCGAGCAGAACTGAAGTTAATGAAAGCAGATCCTGACGGTTCAGCGGCTCACCTGCAGAACAGCATTATGCAAACCTTTGATTAGATCCACTCATTTATTCATGTTCATTTCAATATTAGGAGGAGATTCAAATATACAGAGCGAGGACGAAGTACCGTAAACTTTCTTCTGTGGTGAATGAGCGCGCCTGGTTATTTCCCACTAAATTTAAAATGAAGGTATTAATAATGCACCGGTTTTCCAAACACCAGGGGTCTCCAACAAGAGCTGTAGATCCAGAACTGAGGCTGTACATCCAGGACTGAGGCTGTAGATCCAGGACTGAAGCTGTAGATCCAGGACTGAGGCTGTAGATCCAGGACTGAGGCTGTAGATCCAGGACTGAAGCTGTAGATCCAGGACTGAAGCTGTAGATCCAGGACTGAAGCTGTAGATCCAGGACTGAAGCTGTAGATCCAGGACTGAGGCTGTAGATCCCGGACTGAAGCTGTAGATCCAGGACTGAGGCTGTAGATCCAGGACTGAAGCTGTAGATCCAGGACTGAGGCTGTAGATCCCGGACTGAAGCTGTAGATCCAGGACTGAGGCTGTAGATCCAGGACTGAAGCTGTAGATCCAGGACTGAGGCTGTAGATCCAGGACTGAGGCTATAGATCCAGGACTGAGACTTTAGATCCAGGACTGAGGCTATAGATCCAGGACTGAGGCTATAGATCCAGGACTGAGGCTGTAGATCCAGGACTGAGGCTATAGATCCAGGACTGAGGCTGTAGATCCAGGACTGAGGCTATAGTTCCAGGACTGAGGCTGTAGATCCAGGACTGAGGCTATAGTTCCAGGACTGAGGCTGTAGATCCAGGACTGTGTTTGTAGACCCAGGACTGAGGCTGTACACAGGGGTCTCCAATGAGGTCTCCCATCACAGTCCTAACCAGGCCCTGCTCTGCTTAGCTTCAGAGGCATGATTGGATCTGGGTTCACAGGCAGGTGTGGCCACATAGCAGTGGAATTCAAGCCACAGGTTTTGAGGTTGTGGGGTATATTCCACCTTACCGAAACAACATCAAAAGCTCTTATCTACCTATAGGTTAAAACTTACCATTATTTATACAGTATTATGCTTATTATTTGTTGTTTTTATTTTATATTCTACATGTTAATAATGTACTGCTTCACACACACACACTCCCACACACACACACACGCACACACACTCCCACACTGTTGTAACCCTTCAAACATGTGTATCTCTCCACATGTTTTTGTTGTTTGTTGTATGTATGTTATTTTGCAAAAATCAAATAGAGTTTAAAATAAACGAAAGAAAATGAAACGCTAATTTAACACTAATTACATTTTTGGTGCATTTTTTGGTATTTTGCCCCACAGTATGCTAGCCTAACCCTTACCTTACCCTAAACTTCAATCTGGTTGTTTATTTGTATTTTTTATAGGGGTTTTCAGAGTCAGAATTAGCACCACAAGTGAATATTTCTCTCTGTAGTCATTACAATCTGAAGAAATGATAAACTACTCGGTCAATGACTCTTATTGTGGGATTTCTGCCTGATTTTCCGGTTTCACGCAGAGTATGAATGATAGAAACTTCAACTTGTGCTCAAGATGAATAGGAAGCACTCAGAAGCACGAAAACACACTTGCTGCAAGGTTAGCAGTGATTTGCAGCCGCTCAAGGACGTTATGGCGTCTCTCGGCAGATATCAGAAGCTAAGCAGAGCAGGGCCTGGTCATTACTGTGATGGGATTCAGTTTATTTCTGCCTAGCCCTAAATTACAACAGCAGTCGTGTCAGAGGATTGTCAATTGTTGATTCGCCAACAACAGATCAGAGAATCAGACAGTTCTAACACAGGAAATGCTATGTTTAGAGACACATAGGAGACATTGGTTCATAAGGAGGGGGATGGGAAATGTCTTTAAATGTCTTCGATCATTACTGTGCTGAGATCTTCCTGGAGCGGCAACAACAACAAAAACTGTGGGAATAAAGTGAAAAACCTCAGAGAGACCTACTTTGAGAGAGGGATCCGCTCACAACAGGCTTTAGATCCAGGACTGAGGCTGTAGATCCAGGACTGAGGCTGTAGACCCAGGACTGAGGCTGTAGACCCAGGACTGAGGTTGTAGACCCAGGACTGAGGCTGTAGATCCAGGACTGAGACTGTAGATCCAGGACTGAGACTGTAGATCCTGGACTGAGGCTGTAGATCCAGGACTCAGTGCCGAAAACTCAATGATCTCATGTCATCTCGTCTGACATCAGAAGCTAAGCAAAGCAGGGCCTGGTCTACACTGTGATGGGAGACACTGTATTTCAAAAGTAGGACAAGGCTGAGGCGGTAAAGAGCAAATCCCTGGGCAAGACACTTCAATGCTGAGTGTGAATCTATCGAGTGTGAGAAGAAACAACAGCTGTGCTCAATGTCGCTCCCCTCCATCGTGTGTGGAATGAATAAAAATCTGTATATTTTTCTGAGTCTAGCTGTATAAATATAGATTTCTTACTGATGCAATTCATACAGAGCTGACAGTGTAAACAGCTATGCAGAAAAAGTGTTGTTTAACCTTAGAGAATGCTAATCTTACTGCTATGTATTGCGCAGCCTTGTTGCATACAAACCCAAAGTCAATTCCATTACAGTATTGTTCTGGTATGTCATTTGCAAGTGTGACTCCCATCTCCTCTCATGTCAGATTTAAATTTTGATTATTATCTTTGAAACTGCGCAATACTTGTTTACACCACCTTAACAGACAAGGATAGAGTACATGCAGGTTAGAATGGGGTGGGATGAAGCAAGTTTGATACCAAGTTTGATACCAATTTGTTCTGATGGTGTTAGGGTCGTGCCATAACCATAGACTGTATACCATGAAAGGGGTAGAGATGGTGTTGCTAAGGTGGTTGCTAAGGAAAGCTGGAGTTCCCCCTGCGAATAAAGTCAAATATGCAGATAGATTGCTCCTGATTGCTCTGTCATTTTGGCTCATATCTGGTTTTAAAAACACAATATCACAATAAAAACACCGGGATCAAAGCAAATGCTAAACCACAGATTTTTAAAGCCCAAAATGGTGAATTTGACACAAACAGTTACTGAGCTAGAGCGAGTAGGAGCAAAAACTTTGTCCTTTCCCTATAGGGCCTCAGTGAGCTAGGCTGTTAGCATTATCCATCTATATACAGTGTGTGTTCTGTGCCAGGGCAACTGTGGCTAACGTATTAGCTTTCCACCACAGTGAATGCCATAAAAAAGCTCTATGTAAATTTAATTAATTAAAAAATATTATAATTTTGTATCTGGCATTTAAAATGATAAAAAACAAATCAGTCCAAAACCATTCCTATTAGCAGCTCGTTAGTGCTGCTCAATAAGCGTTGCAATAAAACTAATTACTACTACAGCTGTTTTTGTGTGGCTCTCAAGTGTTTACCATCGGAGCGGACTAATCAGGCTGACAGGGAAGAGCCGGTCCTCGTAGTAACAGAGAAGCTTTAGGGGGGAGTTTTGACCACTGTCCCCTGTGGCAGGAACCTTAAGCTTCAGGATGGGGGGACGGATTAGGCAAGCGCACCTGAGCCCCCTGCATTCAGTCCCCCACTCAGAGAACATCTGCTGCCGGCTAACGTCCTGGAGAGCTGTCTCTTTGAATATGTTTAGTGGATAGAGTGAATTAGCGCAGGCCTTAATGTGAGAAATGATGGCCGGTGTTTGAAACCAAAGCAAACCTAAAGCAAAACCCCCAGAGGAGTTAGAAAAAATGCTAATATTGTAGGGTTTGAAGGGACGATGGATGCTAATTTATTCAGGCACCAGATTTGGTTCAGAAATTTTATGCAAAACTATGGGCTGTATATTAGGAGTGGACAGACCGAGCACTGACGTCACCATAGTGTTAGCCTTAATGCGGAAGATACCGATGTGGACATAAGCTAGCTGGAGCCACTTTCCTTATATGGGCATTTGTTCTGATGGTGTTAGGGTCGCGCCATAACCATAGACTGTATACCATGAAAGGGGTAGAGATGGTGTTGCTAAGGTGGTTGCTAAGGAAAGCTGGAGTTCCTCCTGCGAATAAATGCATCTAATTGGTCAATAATAAGCTTGAGATTCCCTGTTGCGATCCAGTGAGCTAGCAGGTTAGCATTGTCCATCTATATACAGTCTATTGTGTGAAACAGACATAAGCTGAAGCCCTGAAATTTTACAAGGATTTCTAATCATATCAGAAGGACATAAAAGATAAAAATGTACTAAAATGTAGAGAAATATTTATGTGAAGCTTAGTTTCTGGATCTACAGGGTTAAATCTACTTCAACTAACTTTCTGCATGTGATAGCGCTGTGTAAACATTTTTGATCAAATTGAAAGCAATCACTTGCTATCTTCCTCTGTGTCCTCCATCTTTGCGTTACAAATAAAAGTCATAATCCGTGTGTTTTTTTAATGTTGCAGGAGGAAGGTGGAGATCATGCACACCCACAGCCTCTTCACTCTGCTGGGGGAGCGCCTCATGATGCACACCAACACCGTGTCCATCACCACCTACAACACGCTATACGAGGTACCACTGGCGCCCCAGCAGGTTTCCATGGAGACCACGGGGGGGGGTTGGAGATGACATAATTAAAGTGGCCGTCAAGCTTTGGAAATAGGCTTAATTACGGCTGTGTGTTGTCTGTCTTTGCAGAGAATAGACTTATCAGCGAGAGTCATGTGGGAATAGGGAGCGTTACTGCAGTGGTATTTTTATGTTTTATTTTACTGTCTTAGGATATTTGTCGACATATTTGGCGGTCCGAAATATTAGACAAACTGACGCAGTCCCATGCCACAAATATTGATAATCGAACGATTAACACAACATTTTCAAGATATATTTTGAAAGAGAAGAAGTCGTGACAAAATGGTCAAAAGCATGTTTTGTCAATACATTTATATCTTAGTTATACATGTAGGTTATACAGTATTCTGGTATCTATGTTCTCCAGCCTTTGTTGTAGCTATTATATACATACTACAAAAGGGAGTAGCCCTCTGCGTCTTCTGTTGTATGCCCCTGCTGGTCCCAGAGTCAGGATTAAACATGGAGTGGCAGCGTTTCAGATTTCTGCAGTAAAAATTGCCGGGTTGAAAATTGCCAAGCAGTTCTACTTCATAGTGCTACGCCCCTTAGGCTCGCTTTGGGTATGACTCCAGAAGCACCTAGCTTCCCGCCAGAGAGAACTCAATGCTCCAATCACTGTGCAGAACCTCCTATAAATAGCCCACAGCAGTCCATGCTCTCCACTTTGAACTCTGGCGCCATTGAGAGAAGTTCTACTCACCATTGAAGATCGCGATGTCTACTCCTCCTCGTCCGAGAACTCCTTCGCCATCCGGCGTCGGACGAAGACGGTGCGGTGGCTGCCGGACCAAGCTCCACCGCAAAGACCGGCACGAGTTCTGCTTCCTCTGCCTGGGAGCTCACCACCACCGGGAAGCGGCGACGTGTGCGGCGTGCCTTTCTCTCCCCGGGGAGGAGAGAGAGCGCCGCGTTGCTTATGCCACCTCCGCGGAGGCTCGCCCGGGTCCCTCCCAGGAGGAGGAACCTGAGGTTGAGTATGTCCCGCTCGACCTGCCTCCTGCACCCAGGGAGTGGGGAGACTGTGTTGTGGAGGAAGAGTTTGACGAGGACCGGGGTTCCTACGTCACTCTCGACGAGGCTATTTCCTTGTGCGAGGAACAAGACCCCTTCCCTCTGGACCACATGCCCCGCCTCTTCGCCACGGCAGCGGCCACCATGGAGACCCCCCTGCCTCCGCAACCCACCCAGAGAGAGAGCGACTTCACGTCGGTGGGTTCATCGCTTCCAGGGAAGAAGAGACGAGCTCCAACACTGTGTCCGCGGATGGATCCGGTTTTCCATTACGCGGCACGTGATTGGGCCAAACCCCTAGCAGCTAAGAAGCCTGCTCTGGGTTACGGCGCCTATTGCTCGGTCCAAGACTGGTCCTGGTCCAAAGGGGTCCCGGAAGTGGAGGACGCTGTCCGGCTCGCACTACTCCCGCAGTCCTCGGTGTGGCCCGGCAGCAGACCTCTCCTTCCCTCGGAGCGGGATAGGATGAGCATGGCTGTACTGGATAGATGCTACGCTAACGCAGCACAGGTCGTTGCGTTAGCTAGCAATATGGCTCTTCTCACCGGGGCCCTCGATAGGTCTCTATCCACGGGTCAAGCTCTCACCGACGAGGACCTGGACCGGGCCAGAACCACCACGGCGGCCATACTCCGTATGATCCAGGCGCTGGCTATTGACGGTGGGCGATCCATGGCGTCCGCACAGGTCGGTGCTCGCCATCTGTGGCTGGGGCTCGCGGACATCAAGGAGACGGAGAAGAGGCAGCTCCTGGACCTCCCTATCTCCATGGATTCCCTCTTCGGTCCAGACATGAAGGGGCTCGTCGCGAGACTGGACTGGACGACTGGACGCTCGTCGCGAGACTCCGCCATGCTGGCTCCTCATCTGCTCCCTCGCCGTGTGTCACAGCAGCAGCAGCAGCAGCAGCAGCAGCAACAACAACAGCAGCAGCCTTATCGCGGCAGAGAGAGAGTGAGAGACCGGTCACCTCGGCGACGCTCAGCTCCGCCCCCTCTTGCTCCTTGCCCGGGCCGCTACACTCCGCAGAGACCACGGGGTTCAGAGCCTTACTCCGGTGGTTTCCGTGACCAACGCTCCCACCGCCGCCCTCCCTACAGTCGGGGAGTTCGGGGGGGTAAAAAGTTTTTCAATACACGACAAGGTGTACCGTATTCTCGGTCTGAGCATCATCTTTTTGCCATGCATGGTTTGTCATCTCAGGTAGAGGGCAGCATTGCATCACACACAGGTCTATCACCTTTGGTTACGTTGAGTCCACAGCGGCCGCATCCCTCCATACCACTTCCCACAGCGGCCAGTGTAGTGTCTGCTGGGTCAGGACCAGGTTTTGCGAGCCTCTCTCCCTTTTCTCAGCGTCTCCGGGGTAAATCCAGCACTTCATTCCCCAGGGGTGGTAATGAAAGCCTAGGTCAGGTTTTTCCCTCCGTCTCCGGGGTTCCCTCTGTTAGTGGTGTTACGCATACAGAGCAGGACGCTCCCACACACGTCTGCCCTTCAGCTCAGGCTGCTGTCATTTCATCCTCTGGGCGGGGAGTGAAACGCAGATTACCGCTGTCTATAAGTGAGTCAGGGGGCCTGGTCCCAACCTCCTCACACAGCACATCTCATGAGGTGTTTTCGGCCCTTTCGATGCCCCCCCCTCTCCGCTGGGAGCGCAGGGAGAGTGGGGGGCTATTACACCAGGTGCTCCGGGTCCTCTCCTTCCCCTCACAGAGCAGTTTCGGGTCTGGGAAGAGCTCGGTCTACTGTCAGACCCCTGGTTAAAGAAAACGATGCGCAGGGGCTACGCTCTGCAGTTCGCACGGAGACCACCGCCGTTCCAGGGCATTCGTGCGGTGCGCCCTACAGATCGGGAGACAGAAGAGGCGCTCCAAATGGAGGTCGCCTCCCTGTTACGCAGAGGCGCCGCGGTCCTGGTGGACCCTCGGGACGCCTCCAGAGGCCTGTACTCCCCGTATTTCCTGGTCCCCAAGAAATCAGGGGGGGTGCGCCCTATATTGGATCTGCGCACTCTGAACCAGTGCATTTCCAAACGGCCCTTTCGGATGCTTTCCACAAAACATCTGTTAGAGTGCGTCAGGCCCGGGGACTGGATGTCAACCATAGACCTGACGGACGCTTACTTCCACGTTGCCATAGTACCGGAGCACAGACGCTTCCTGCGCTTCACCGTGGGAGGGAAGTGTTACGAGTACTGTCGCCTCCCCTTCGGTTACGCTCTGGCCCCACGCACCTTCTCCAAGTGCGTGGAGGCGGCGCTGGAACCACTCAGACGCGCAGGGATCAGAATCCTGACTTATATATACGACTGGCTGATTCTGGCCCCGTCTCTGGAGCAGGCCACCATTCACACGCACTGGGTCCTGTCACACGTGCAGCGCCTAGGCTTTGTGGTGAACAGGGAAAAGAGCAATCTGCAACCCGCACAGCGCTTAGTCTATCTAGGTCTACAGCTAGACTCGGTGGAGTTTCAGCGCTCTCCCAGGACAGACGCTCGAGCATCACGCGTCTAGCTCAGGAAGCGCTGACCTCTCCCACAGTGACCGCCCGACGAATACGGTCTCTATTGGGGATGATGGCATCAGCTCATGCAGTGGTGCGGCTAGGTCTCCTTCACTTGAGACGTTTCCAGAGGTGGTTCTCCCGTCTCCGACTACATCCCACAAGAGACGGGGGCAGAAGGCTCATTGTTCCTCCAGGAGTGGCCGAGGACCTGAGCTACTGGCTCACGCCCGGTCTGATGCTGGAAGGAGTTCCCCTGGTCGGTGCCGTGGCACACGTGGAGGTGTTCACGGACGCGTCTCTGGAGGGATGGGGGGGGGTTCTGCACCAGAGCTCTGTGGGGGGCGCCTGGTCAGGCCCTCTTCGTCACATCAATCTGCTGGAGATGGAGGCGGTTCACAGGGTGCTTCTGCATTTCGCTCCACAACTAGCGGGGAGACACGTGATGGTGCGCTCAGACAACACCACAGTGGTGGCGTATCTGAACCGGCAGGGGGGCACGAGGTCCCCAGCCCTCCACCGACTGGCAGCGACCATTCTGATCTGGGCTGCAGGGCATCTGCAGTCTCTGAGAGCGCGTCATGTTCCGGGAGACAGGAACACAGGGGCGGACATAATGTCACGGGGAGGCCCTCTCGAGGACGAGTGGGGCCTCGACCCGCAGATGGCAGCGGAGGTCTGGCAGAGGTTGGGTCGGCCTGTGGTCGACCTGTTCGCCAGTGCAGACAACGCGCAATGCCCGCTCTGGTTCGCACTGAGACCCACGGACAATCCGCCTCTAGGGGTGGATGCCTTGGCTCATTATCCGTGGCCAGGGGGCCTGTTGTACGCCTTCCCCCCCCCCTCGTCTCCTACCGATCCTACTGAGGAGGATCGAGCAGGAAGAGCGGGAGATAATCCTGGTCGCCCCAGACCGACCACAGGCCCGTTGGTTCCCGTTCCTGACCAACATGTCTGTGATGGACCCGTGGCCTCTCCCGGACGTGCCAGGGGGCCTGGTCCAGGGAGGGGGGACGCTTCGCTCCCGCCCAGTCCTGGGCCACAGGCTCTGGGTTTGGAGGCTGAGAGGCAGAACCTAGTCCGACTAGGCCTCCCCCGGGCGGTGGTGGATACCATCCAAGGGGCGAGGGCACCTTCCACCGTGAGGGCTTACGGGTGCCGGTGGAAGCTTTTCAAAGACTGGTGCGCGGCCCACTCGTGGGACCCCAGGTCTTGCCCTCTAGAGGGCGTCCTGGGCTTCCTGCAGGACCTTTTGGATAAGGGCAGGGCCGCTAGTACCTTGGCTGTGTCCGCTTCGGCCATTGCCTCTGGTCACAAGGGTTCGGGGGGTTTTCAGCCCGCTCCCACCCGTTAATCAAACGCTTCCTTCGGGGGGCCTACAGGAAGAGGCCGGTCCTTAGACGAACACCTCCGATCTGGGACCTCAAGGTGGTTTTGAAAGGGCTGTCAGGGCCTCCTTTCGAACCCCTGACCCGTGCCAGCCCAGAATGCGTGGCCTTCAAGACCGCACTCTTATTGGCTCTGGTATCAACCAAGAGGGCGGGAGAACTGTGCGCTCTTTCCATCAGCCCGGCCTGCCTGTCCTTTGGTCCGGGGGATGGGTTGGTGGAGTTGTGGCCCAACCCGGCCTTTCTCCCCAAGGTCGTTTCCTCAACCTTCAGGTCCAGGGTCATACGGATCAGACCTTTTCATCCTCCGCCTCACGCCTCGCAGGAGGATGAGCAAAGACACCTGTTGTGCCCTGTCAGGATGCTGAGGCATTACCTGGAGGTCACGTCCTCTTTCAGGCGCACGGATCAGCTGTTCGTGTGCTTGGGGCCTAAAAACAGAGGCGCCCCGTTATCCTCCCAGCGGCTGGCGCACTGGGTGTCCCGGGCGATTCGCTCGGCGTATCAGGCCCAGGGGATGGTGCCCCCGGTGGGGTTCCGAGCGCACTCCACTCGGGGCGTGGCGGCCTCCACAGCTCTGCTACGAGGGGCCTCGGTGGAGGAGGTATGCCAGGCTGCGTCCTGGGCTTCGTCTTCCACCTTTGCTCTGTCTTACCTGGTGGATGTTTCAGAGCGGTCTATTGCTCACTCCATCCTGAGCTCTGGGACTGATGCGACCGTCCTTGATAGGAGCGGCCCCATCACTGCTCATTCCCTGTCTGTCTTGAGTTCCCACACCTTGGAGGTGTTAGGGCCTACTCGGCAGGGCTCCAATCACTGCTAGCTGGCCTGATGGGAGTACATACTCTTAGGCTACGCTTCGTTACCCAAAGCGAGCCTAAGGGGCGTAGCACTATGAAGTAGAATTGTTAGTTACCTATTGTAACTGTAGTTCTACGAATAGTGCGTAGCCCCTTAGCTACGGGCCCATCAGTCCAACCTGGCTTTGGCGAGTTCAAAGTGAAGAGCATGGACTGCTGTGGGCTATTTATAGGAGGTTCTGCACAGTGATTGGAGCATTGAGTTCTCTCTGGCGGGAAGCTAGGTGCTTCTGGAGTCATACCCAAAGCGAGCCTAAGGGGCTACGCACTATTCGTAGAACTACAGTTACAATAGGTAACTAACAATTATCAGTGTCGGTTATCAGCTACACGTGTCATAGACGAGGAGATTAGAAGTAATAGTAGTAGTAGGAGTAGTAGTAGTAGTAGTAGGAGTAATAGTAGAAGTAGTAGAAGTAGTAGGAGTAGTAGTAGCAGTAGTAGTAGTAGTAGTAGATAATATTTGGTGAAATCATTTAAAGTTGAAGCATCTTTTGCATGATCATATTTACAAATAGAAATCCATATATCTCTAAAGCAGGTCCAAACCAAGGCTCGCGGGCCAATTGTGGCCCTTTGAGTCATTTTATGTGGCCCTGTCTCTTGCTAAAATAAAATATGTTTTCTTTGAGATCAAGTTCAGAGTGTCCTCCAGCCAACTCCACCTCTACCAACATATTCACACTGCCCTTTTTAAATATTATTATCAGTTCTGTATTTAATTTGCATTCTGTTTTCCCTCAGATTCTCACGGAGCAGGTTTGCACGCAGGTGGTCCACAAACCGCACCCTGAGCCCGACTCCACGGTCAAGATCCAAAACCCCAGTGAGTACACCGAGTTCTCTAAAGTGCTACGTCCTCACTTTCCTCTGTCCGCACTGCACTGTTACTTTAATCCAAGGAAATAACAGAACAAAGAAGGTCCTGAAGGTGACGGAGCTGTCGATCTCTGCCTCACTTCTCTCTGACTCATGTTTTTTCATTTATTTGTCTGTATTTAAGGTTAAGGCCCCATTGAAATGGAGCCACTCTTATTCAAGACGCACCAAACACAGTTAGAAATGCATGCAATTGTACATACATATATACGTAAACACACATATATACACACATACGGTATATAGATACACACACATATAGATACACACTTCTTCTTCTTCTACTATATCTCTGTGTATAAACCCGGCAGACTGCACCGCCAGGGTGCGTCACGTCCTGTCCTACGTTTGTTATTCACGCCACTGCCCTGACGTCATATGAAACCCAAGAATATACACACACACACACAAACACAGACACATACTTATACACACACACATACTCATACTCATTCATGTTTTACCAAGTTACATGTCTCCACAAACATAAAAGTATATTGCCATGTAAAAAGGTAGCTCACTCATTTACATTGTTTTGATTTTAAAATGTTCTATGCTAATGTGCTAACGCTAAAGCTAATGTGCTAACGCCCATGCTATTGTGCTAACGCGAATGCTAATGTGCTAACGCTAATGCTAATTCTCATGTCTGCAGTGATCCTGAAGGTCGTGGCCACTCTGCTGAAGAACTCCAGTCCAAGTGCGGAGCTGATGGAAGTGCGGCGACTGTTTCTGTCTGATATGATCAAACTGTTCAGTAACAGCCGCGAAAACAGACGGTGAGGATCCTTTCAACATATTTGATTTACTTTGATGCTGTCTTCTTTTATTTGTTATATTGCATTTTAATCCGTAGCACTTTGCGTTTTTGTGGAAACGTATGGTGCATTATATAACAAATGTATTATTATTATTATTATTATAGAGAACATAACCTAAACAATGTCTTTTCTCAGCTTTTAGCCACGTTGTAGTTAATTTTGGTCAAGGGGCGAAATGTATGAAATCCCAGGTGAAAGAAAGTTTTACATTTGTAGAAATTTTACAAAGCACAATTCATGTATAATTTACTCTAAAGCACAATTCATGCACAAAGCAATTCAAAGAGCTTCACCGGAGCAAGTAGACATTTTCTTTTATATTCCCTTCCCAAAGACTTGCATTAGCACCTGCCCTCCAATACAATGCCATTCAATGTATTCTTGTATTACCCTAAATCCCAACGGTAGATTTCTCAGAGGACTTGACAAAACCGTTGAATTCGCCAACACAGATCAGAGAATTATATCGTTCAAACACTGGAAATGCAATGAGGGAAAACACATAGAGCCATTGGTCCATAAGGAGCAGAGACCAATGTCCATAAATGTTAAAAACGTCCATAAATGTGGAGGAATGCCATGTGTCCTGGATCATCACCACTGTCCATAGCTCCTCCTACATCGGCAAAGAACAACTCTCATACAAAAACCCAGTGGGAAAAAGTTCCAAACCGATTTCAATAACATCAGTCCAATAACACAAACTAGTAACTGGCATTTGCGTTCTCCTCCTCACCACTCCATCTCAGCGGAGTCTTTGCTTCTTGATTGCTTTTCCAATTATCTCCGGCTATAATGATAACTGTTCTAATCTCCTCTCTCTCTCCATGGATGACTCCGCTCAGATGCCTGCTGCAGTGCTCCGTGTGGCAGGACTGGATGTTCTCTCTGGGATACATCAACCCCAAAAACCCAGAGGAGCAGAAGATCACAGAGATGGTCTACAACATCTTCCGGATCCTTCTCTACCACGCCATCAAGTACGAGTGGGGCGGCTGGCGGGTGTGGGTGGATACGCTGTCCATCGCCCACTCCAAGGTAAGACATGAGAGAGATAACAGATGCTATAAACGTCCCACAGCGGAGAAATGTCAATGTTGCAGCGCACATACATGGATTATTTTGGCTGATTTATTTATTTATTTATTTGAATTTAGGACGGTACATATTAACCAATGTGTCTGCACACAGCGTCAACACAAATCTGCTCCCCCAGGGTGACGAGGCTGGCAGGAGGGACCAGGAGCTCTCTGGTCTGCCTCTGGTCTCTCTCGGGTCTCTCTCACTCTGGTCTCTATCTATGGTCTCTCTCAGGTCTCTCTCTCTGGTCTCTCTCTCTGGTCTCTCTCTCTTGTCTCTCTCTATGGTCTCTCTCTGGTCTCTCTCTTTGTTTTCTCTCTGGTCTCTCTCTTTGGTCTCTCTCTCTTGTCTCTCTCTATGGTCTCTCTATGGTCTCTCTATGGTCTCTCTCTGGTTTCTCTCTTTGGCCTCTCTCTGGTCTCTCTGGTCTCTCTCTCTTGTCTCTCTCTCTGGTCTCTCTCTATGGTCTCTCTCTGGTTTCTCTCTTTGGCCTCTCTCTGGTCTCTCTGGTCTCTCTC
Organism: Knipowitschia caucasica; assembly: GCA_964034765.1. NCBI lineage: Eukaryota > Metazoa > Chordata > Actinopteri > Gobiiformes > Gobiidae > Knipowitschia > Knipowitschia caucasica. The sequence goes on along the minus strand of OZ035833.1, from coordinate 11,733,947 downwards.
TCTTGTCTCTCTCTCTGGTCTCTCTCTATGGTCTCTCTCTGGTTTCTCTCTTTGGCCTCTCTCTGGTCTCTCTCTCTGGTCTCTCACTGATCTCTCTCTCTAGTCCCTTTCTTTCTCGTCTGTTTCTGGTTACTCTCTGGACTCTCCTCTGTATTCTCTATCTGGTCTCTCTCAGGTCTCTTTTGGGACTCTCTCTGTACTTTCTCTCTGGTCTCGCTCTCTGATTTCTCTCTGGAGGAGGAACTGAGGGAGCGGCAGGTGTGGACACTTGATTGGCCAGTTAGGGGAGGACGGAAGACAGTGGTGGCCCCTAGGGAGGAGGGGGGAAGGAGAGATGCAAATTTACCCCCTCACCAACATAAGTTTAAAAGATTTTAGCCAATGCTATAGTGACAAGAGTGTATTTAGGTTCGAAGGTAACATGAAAACATATGGACAGTACAGCTCGTACTTCTCTAACCACATCTGAATAAAATCCCCAGTATTTTGGCTGAGCTTAAACCAGATGTCGCATCATTTTTATCGTGTTTAAATGTAAGCGTGTTTTTGTGGACCTCTTGGATTCGCGGCTGCTCTGCTGGATCAGAGGTCAAACTGTTTAAAAACTCCACAGGGAATAGTGAGGATGTAGTTTGTACAGAGATGAACTTCCCCTGAACCAGAGCGGGGTGTGAAACAGGACGAATAGACCCACAATCTGCAGTAACTGACCTCAATGTGAATCTATTAAAGTACATGCAGTATGCGCTAATGTTGGCTAATACGTGTTTTAGGACTCTCTCTGGTCTTTCTCAGGTCTCTTTCTGGTCTCTCTCTGGCCTCTCCCTCTGGTCTCTCTCTTGTCTATCTCTAGTCTCACTCTGGTCTCTCTCTGGTCTCTCTCTCTGATCTCTCTGTGGTCTCTCTGTGGTCTCTCTCTGGTCTCTCTCTGGTCTCATTCTGGTCTCTCTTTGGTCTCTCTCTGGCCTCTCCCTCTGGTCTCTCTCTTGTCTATCTCTAGTCTCACTCTGGTCTCTCTCTGGTCTCTCTCTCTGATCTCTCTCTGTGGTCTCTCTCTGGTCTCTCTCTGGTCTCATTCTGGTCTCTCTCTGGTCTCTCTCTGTTCTCTCTCCAGTCTCTCTCTAATCTCTCTTCACATTGCCATGATCCCACTTCAGAATGGAAAAGTATTCTCCCAAACCCTTACCAAGCACCTTGAGTGTGTCCTCAGTCTATGAAATGCGCTATATAAATAAAGATCACTCACATACTTACTTAAAACATACAGTTGTTTCCTGCTTCCTCTGCAGTAAACTCTGTCTCTAACTGAGATGTAAGTTCTAGCTCATTATTACACATTAGTCTCATTCCCAGTGTTTTTGTGTAATTGCTTCTGTATCAAAATGCACTTGATTCATTTAGATTTACTTCTCACTTTTCCTCCACGTTTTCAGCTGAGCAGCTTTAAAATGAGCGTCCTTTTTCTTACTATAAATTATTTCATGTTTTAACACTTCAACTCAAAGCAGCAGTCCTCGAGTCCAGGCTCAAGTACCATCAATGATACTAATGAGTGTGGGATAGAGATTCACTTCCAACGCAATACAGTATATTTCTCAAAGATTCAAAAACAGATAAAAAATAAAACCTTTTGCTTTTATTTCCCATTTATTGTCTTCTTTATAAATCTTCTCAGTCTGTTTGAAATAACAAAAAGTTTGATTTACGGTTTTTTCTCATTTTTAGTACATTATGTGACAAATCTTGTTTTAGGACAGGATGGGACCAGTCAAAATTGGTTCTTTTATTTTAATGAGTCAAGAACCTTCTTACTTGGACTGAGAAAAGAACGATAGCTACAGTGCTTGTTAAGAGTATTTTTATTCCCATCACGGTATTAACCAGGCCTTGCCCTGCCTAGCTTCAGAGGTCTCTCTCATTCTCTCTCTGGTCTCTCTCTGGTCTCTTGCTCTAGTCTCTCTGGTCTTTCTCTCTGGTCTCTCTCTCTGGTCTCTCTCTGGTCTCTCTCTGGTCTCTCTCTCTGGTCTCTCTCTCTGGTCTCTCTCTCTGGTCTCTCTCTGGTCTCTCTCTCTGGTCTCTCTCTCTGGTCTCTCTCTCTGGTCTCTCTCTGGTCTCTTGCTCTAGTCTCTCTGGTCTTTCTCTCTGGTCTCTCTTTCTGGTCTCTCTCTCTGGTCTCTCTCTGGTCTCTCTCTGGTCTCTCTCTCTGATCTTTCTCTGGTCTCTCTCTGGTCTCTTCTCTGTACTCTCTCTTGTCTCTCTCTGGTCTCTCTTTTGTCTCTCTCTGGTCTTTCTCTCTGGTCTCTCTCTCTGGTCTCTCTCTCTGGTCCCTCTCGCTCTAGTGTATCTCTGGTCTTTCTCTCTGGTCTCTCTCTCTCTGGTCTTTCTGGTCTCTCTCTCTCTGGTCTTTCTCTTAGGTCTCTCTGCCTGGTCTCTCTCTGGTTTTCTTGGTCTCTCTCTTGTCTCTCTCTGGTTTCTCCCTGGTCTCTCTTGTCCCTCTCTCTTGTTTCTCTGGTCTCTCTGTTCTCTCTCTCAGGTCTCTCGCTGGTCTCTTTCTGGTCTCTCTCTGTTCTCTCTCTCTGTTCTCTCTCTCTGGTCTCTCTGGTCTCCCAAACCCAGTATAATAATGTATCATATTATAATAGACTCTGTAAAACCATCTCTTTTTGCTCATGGCGTTTCTGCTCCAGCCTCCTCACCTCCTCTTGTTGCCTAGGTGACGTACGAGGCCCACAAAGAATACCTGGCCAAGATGTACGAGGAGTACCAGCGTCAGGAGGAGGAGAACATGAAGAAGGGGAAAAAGGGCTCCGTCTCCACCATCTCCGGGCTCTCGGCTGCACCTGCTCCCGTCGTCAACGGCAACCTGGAGATAGATGACAACTCCCAGACCCAGACCCCGGAGAGCGAGGCGGAGTACAGCGAGGCCACAGGGGCGGACTCACGGAACCTGCTGGCGGACGGGGCTGTGAAGAGACCTAACGGGGAGGTCCTGTCGCCCGTGGAGCCGGGGGCGGGGGCCGGGGTGAGGGTGGAGGTGCACGATCTGCTGGTGGACATCAAGGCGGAGAAGGTGGAGGCGACGGAGGTGAAGCTGGACGATTTGGATCTGTCTCCTGAGGCTCTGGGCGGGACGGCGGGGAACGGGACCGGCCTGGAGAACGGACCCCTGGTGGAGGTAATGAGACAGCAGTAAATAAGTTCTCAAGCAGGAGTGTGGAGACCTCTAGGGGTAGATGATGGTATTACAGCACATAATTATAATAAACAAAGGAAGGTTGCTCACCCAATAAAGTTTATTTTGAGCAAAGTGCACAAGAAGCAAAAGTAGAATATCCAAAATAATGCATAAATATCCCTGAGTACATTTACATATTACAAAATTATAAATATTATATACATAAGAGAAACACTTGCAGATACACTGATAGTGAGAGGGTCTATGTGCTGATGATCCAGGATATTTATTCACATTAATGGACATTTTTTTTTACATTTATTTACATTTATGGACATTAGTATCTGCCTCTCATGGACCAATGGCTCTATGTCAGGGGTGCTCACACTTTTTCAGCATGCGAGCTACTTATAAAAGGATCAAGTCAAAATGATCTACCTACTACAAAAATGCAAATCATATATTTATTTAAAAAAATATTCTTTATATCTACAATGTATGTTTATGTACATGCAAAACCGCATGAGCCAATATAGCACAACACAACACAATTACCTATGTACATTTTTTGTCATTACCCGAGTTTACTCTGATGACTTGCACTGAATTGAATCGGCCAGAGATGCATAGTCCGGAAAATTGGTGGCAACTCGCTGGCAAGTTTGTCGTGGTTTAGCTTTCCTGCACTGAGCGCGGTTGTTTGCGCATGTGCAGTCACCTAAGTGTCAGTAAAACATTACTGAGTAAAACACAGATGTCATTTGACTGTGGTGCCATGTCCATGTGCCATGCCTGTTTTTTTTAAATCCAAATATTTCCCCTCCTCAGTTTATAAAATAATTTGCATCCACACATCTGCGTTATCAATCACATTCGTAACATTCCAAACATGTGCGTCTCTTACGTCCTGTCCTGCGTTGGGGAAAAACACAGAAGTGGGCGGAGCTTTGATGCAGACGCCGGTAACGGCACTTTTACAGTCATAGAAGACACTCAGAGTAAAGAGTAAGACGTATGTTTACAAGCACTGACTCCGTCCTCAGCCCTGGTTTAGTCCTGGTTTAGTCCTGGTTTAGTCCTGGTTTAGTCCTGGTTTAGTCCTGGTTTAGTCCTGGTTTGGTTGTTTTCGAGCGTGAGTCCCCGCGATCACTTTGCTGCTCTCTGATGTGGAGGATGTTCGCTGCTGCGAGCATCTCACAGCGAACAGTTTTTAAGGTAGTATGATCCATGCTTCAGTGATCAGAGGAATTTAGGGGGGTACTGTGGCGTGCGAGAACGCAAAACTCCGGTTATCTCTGTCTACACACAAATGCATTAACGGAGTTTTCAAAAATCTCCACTTTGCCCGGAGTTTTTTGTATATATTCGTTTAGAATGTGTAATTTTTTATTTATTTAATGCGATCTACCAATACTACCTTTGCGATCGACATGTAGATTGCGATCGACGTATTGAGCACCCCTGCTCTATGTGTTTGTTTATTATTGCATTTTCAGTTTGAACGGTTTGATTCTCTGATCTGAGCTGGCAAATCTATATCTTTGTAAAGTCGAGATAACTGAATAATATGGTTCAAAAAAATCAAAAATAACTATTTTGAAAAAGTAAAACAATAATAATTAAAATAAAAAAAACAAACAAGATTATTTTTTCCCACAAACATCATCAACGTTTTCTATTGGGGCAAAAGTTTAAATGTAATCATTTATGGCTTCGTCCAAAACTTCCACTTCCCCATTGAACTGCATTGAGCTAGCGGGTTAGCATTGTCCATCTATATACAGTCCATGGTTTTGATTCACTTTACCACAGTATGAAGTCAGTTTTTCTTGTATTCTTAAACCAAAAACACTGGATCCCACTCACTGAATGAAAAAGAAGAGCTGTTTTCTCTCACTGTTAACCCAAAATAATCAATAAATCACCTACAAATGTACAATTAGCTGTAAAGATGCTAACATTAGCTTCTCACCTTAGCTTGAGCTGTTTACAAAGTTTGCAATCTGAGGTAGAAAGATGAAAATCCAGTCTGTTTTGGTCTTTTCCTCTCATACAAATATTCTCTCTTTTCTCATTCTCTCCGTGGTAATTCTCGTCTTTCTCTGTTGCGCAGGTGGACTCGCTCCTGGACAGCGCGTACTGTGCGGTGGTGCAGAACCTCAACGGGAACCTGGCGCCCACAGACGACACGGCGATGGGGATTGGGACTGGCCTGGGTCTCTCCGGAGTCTCTCTGGAGGACCATGGGAACATGGGACCTCTGATCACTCTGGCCGACGAGAAGGACAGCGTACCCAGTAACAACGGCTTCTTATTCAGCAAGGTACAAATCTCAAAAAAATCGGGACATTTAAGGATTTTATTCGGTGATACAGAATCCCTGGTCCACATTTAGTGTCGTTTTACTTCAGTCAAGTCCATGTTTGAGCCAAAAAGTGAAAGAAAATGGTAAAGAGGGCATTGGGTTAAACAAGATTATTGTTTTCTTTCATATTTTTCATAATTTCAAAGCGACTGTATAAATGTGACAAGCTTTGCTCGTGACAGAGTACGTCATCAAATGAGAATTTTTGAGTGAAATTTTAAATACAGCCATCGTGATCCTTTTGACCAAATTTGCAGAATACAAGAAATCACGGAATGTTAGAATATGGTTAAAAAATTCATTCAATTCTGTTTTTCAACTTAAAACTTAAAACAAACACATGATATGGACTCATTACACTCATTACGGTATATGTTTTTCATAATGTTGATGATTATGGCTTATTAGCACTTCCTGGAAATGTAAGACGCAATATAATGTATTATTACTATTAATATTATAAGATTTATTGTCCTGTACTGTAGCAACCTCGGAGGACGTTACAAAGTTGTGGATTCTCCAAGTCCATTTAATGAATCATATTTGTTCTTTAAACTGTAAATATGTTGGTGATTCTGTCCTCAAAATATCAATGTTCTTTTTCTGATCCTCTGACTATAACATTTCGTTTTTGTTTTTCAGGTGGATGAGAAGCTGCTCCCGGCTCTGGCCTCCACAGACCCCCTGGTTCTCCCCGGTTCAGACCCTCCGGCCCCCGTGGCGTCCCACACGTCCAGCGCCAGTGACGACCTCAGCCTCCTGGCCCACATGACCAGCTGTGGCTCCAACCTGACCCCCGCAGACCTGCCGGAGGACGGGCCCTTTAAGATCCAGAGCCCCCTGGCAGACATCAGCTCCATCGCCGAGGCCGAGGCCCACGCACACGGGGCGAGACCGGATTTTCCCGAGGGAGAGGTGGCGCCCGCGGCTGAGGGAGACTCGGGCCTCAAGATGGGAGGAGACTCGGCCAGCACCACGTCCGACACGGAGAGGTCAGACGACGGCAAAGAGAAGGACGCCAAGAAGATTCAGACCACGGCCACGACTCAGGTTTGTACACGACACGAGGAGAAATGTCCGAGTAAACAATTTTCATCCATCCATCTTCTTCCGCTTCATCCGTTGCCGGGTCGCGGGGGCAGCAGTCTAAGCAGAGACGCCCAGACTTCCCTATCCACACACACTTCCTCCAGCTCGTCTGGGGGGACCCCAAGGCGTTCCCAGGCCAGTTGAGAGCCATAGTCCCTCCAGCGTGTCCTGGGTCTTCCCCGGGGCCTCCTCCGGGTGGGAGGTGCCCGGAACACCTCCCCAGGGAGGCGTCCAGGAGGCATCCGGAACAGATGCCCGAGCCACCTCAACTGGTTCCTCTCGACGTGGAGAAGCAGCGGCTCTACTCCGAGCTCCTCCCGTGTGACTGAGCTCCTCACGCTATCTCTAAGGGAGCGCGCAGCCACTCTGCGGAGGAAGCTCATTTCGACCGCTTGTATCCGCGATCTTGTTCTTTCGGTCATTACCCAAAGCTCATGACCATAGGTGAGGGAGGGAACGAAGATTGACCGGTAAATCGAGAGCTTTGCCTTTCGGCTCAGCTCCCTCTTCACCACAACGGTCCGATACAGCGACCGCATCACTGCGCACGCTGCACCGATCCGCCTGTCAATCTCATGCTCCATCCTTCCCTCACTCGTGAACAAGACCCCGAGATACTTGAACCCCTCCACTTGAGGAAGGACCTCTCCACCCACCTGAAGACGGCAAGGCACCTTTTTCCGGTCGAGCACCATGGCCTCGGATTTGGAGGTGCTGATTCTCATCCCAGCCGCTTCACACTCGGCTGCAAACCGTCCCAGTGCATGTTGCAGGTCCTGGTTCGTTGGAGCCAACAGGACAACATCATCCGCAAACAGCAGAGATGAAATCCTGTGGTCTCCGAACCGGACCCCCTCCGGCCCCTGGCTGCGCCTAGAAATTCTGTCCATGAACACAGTGAACAGAACCGGTGACAAAGGGCAGCCCTGGCGGAGGCCAACATGCACCGGGAACAGGTCTGACTTACTGCCGGCAATGTGAACACAGCTCTGGCTCCGGTCATACAGGAAACGGACGGCCCTCAGCAGAGGACCCCGGACCCCGTTCTCCCGGAGAACCCCCCAAAGGACACCCCGGGGAACACGGTCGAACGCCTTCTCCAAATCCACAAAGCACATGTGGACAGGTTGGGCGAACTCCCATGAACCCTCGAGTATCCGATGGAGAGTATAGAGCTGGTCCAGTGTTCCACGACCGGGACGAAAACCACACTGCTCCTCCTGGATCCGAGATTCGACCATCGGCCGTAGCCTCCTCTCCAGTACCTTGGAGTAGACCTTACCGGGGAGGCTGAGGAGTGTGATCCCACGATAATTGGAACACACCCTCCGGTCCCCCTTCTTGTAGAGAGGGACCACCACCCCGGTCTGCCACTCCATTGGCACCGCCCCCAATCGCCACGCGATGTTGCAGAGACGTGTCAGCCACGACAGTCCTACAACATCCAGAGACTTTAGATATTCAGGACGGATCTCATCCTCTCTCGGCGCCTCGCCACCATGGAGGCTGCCAACCACCTTGGTGACCTCTGCCAGGGAGATGGAAGTATCCGCCCCAACATCCTCAGCCTCTGCCTCCGGGGCGGAGGACGTGACGGGGGGATTAAGGAGAACCTCGAAGTATTCCTTCCACCGCCCGACAATATCCCCAGTTGAGGTCAGCAGCCCTCCACCCGCACCGTACACGGTGTTGGCAAAGACAACTCCTCCCAGTCCCGGGTTTTTGCCTCTGCAACAGCCCGGGCCGCCGATACTGGACAGCTGCCTCAGGAGTCCCATGAACCAATCTTGGTAAACAATCTTCAGCTGGACTAATATCTATTCTTGGTTGCATCTATTTTACTCATTTGATTTTGTGTGTGCATGTGTGTGTGTGCATGTGTGTGTGTCCATGTGTGTGTGCATTTAATAATAAATGTGGTTTAGGGTGGGTCTGTTGGGTGGTCACGGTCAAGTGTTTTTATCCAAACTGTAATGGACTTTGTGTTGCATTTCTTCCATGAATACAGTGTGATTAATCGAGACAAGTTTATGTGAATAGCACAGTTCAGACTGAAGGGAACTTAAAGTGCTGAGTTATACAGTATTAGTTTATTATGCTAAAGTTAGAAATTTTAGACTTGCTTCTTCTAGCTCAAGTTTTTCTTTTATTTTTTGTATAGAGAGATAGTATTGTTCCTTTTTCCTCATTCCTTCTGTTCTGTAGCCGGTGATGCAACACTGAAATGTCCCCAATGTTAATCTTAATCTTCTGTCATGTCTGCTCTGGTTCAGGCCCTCCACGGTCGCACCGCTGCTCAGCTGGAGAGAGACCTTCGTGTGGACCTGGGTTTCCGGGGGATGCCCATGACGGAGGAGCAGCGGCGGCAGTTCAGCCCTGGGCCCCGCACCACCATGTTCCGCATCCCAGAGTTCAAGTGGTCGCCCATGCACCAGCGGCTGCTCACTGACCTGCTGTTCGCCCTGGAGACTGACGTGCACGTGTGGAGGAGGTGAGGCCCGCGCTCTCTGGTGAAGGGCGGGGCAGGATATGAGAGGGTAAACTGGCTAAACAAAATGGCCACCAAAGGAGCACTTTAAACAATCTTGGCTTTGTTTTGAAACTGTTTTAGTTTGATCAACTGATTCCTGTTTTGTTTGTTTTATTTCTCTACTTTTAACCATGTTTTATTTATGTACTTGTCTGATGCACAATAGGGGCTCTTGCGGATGTATTCCAATGGGGTTTTACTGCAAATGGCAAGTAAATTAATCTGAATAATCAGATGGAATAACCCAAGAAAACGTGACACAAAGTGATGAAGAATAAGAAACAAATCTGCCTTAAATGTAGCACATTTTGTCTGCCTTAAAACAAGATTTGCCAATGGGACAGAGCATAATGATCATTTGAAAGCCAGAGCCTGTCAGACCTCTGAAGCTGTGCAGGGCAGGGCCTGGTTAGTACTGTGATGGGAGACCTCCGGGAACACCACGTGCCACAGTGGGGCGGCTGCGGCTGTAAAGTGCCAAACTGTTGTTGTGTCCTTAGGCAATACACTTAGGCAATACACTTACCCCAGAATGAGTCTGGTGTGTGTGTGTGAATGGTTGCTGCCTCTCTTCTGTCAGTGTGCCCCAGGGCAGCTGTGGCTACAGTAGTAGTTTAACACCACAGTGTATGGAGTGAGAGAATAATGATGTGAAGCGTCTTTGAGAGTCCAGAAAAAGCATTATGTGTGTTTGTATATGTGTGTGTGTCTGTCGGTGTGTGTGTGTGTGTATCTGTTTTTGTGTGTGTGTGTTTCTGACTGAGTCTCTCTGTTTTTCAGCCACTCGACTAAGTCTGTGATGGATTTTGTGAACAGTAACGAGAACATCATCTTTGTCCACAACACCATCCACCTGATCTCTCAGATGGTGGACAACATCATCATCGCCTGCGGAGGAATCCTGCCCCTGCTCTCCGCCGCTACCTCCCCCTCTGTGAGTGACTCCCCCTCTACCTCCCCCTCTGTGAGTGACTCCCCCTCTACCTCCCCCTCTGTGAGTGACTCCCCCTCTACCTCCCCCTCTGTGAGTGACTCCCCCTCAACCTCCCCCTCTGTGAGTGACTCCCCCTCTGCCTCCTCCTCTGTGAGTGACTCCCCCTCTACCTCCCCCTCTGTGAGTGACTCCCCCTCAACCTCCCCCTCTGTGAGTGACTCCCCCTCTGCCTCCTCCTCTGTGAGTGACTCCCCCTCTACCTCCCCCTCCGTGAGTGACTCCCCCTCAACCTCCCCCTCTGTGAGTGACTCCCCCTCTGCTTCCTCCTCTGTGAGTGACTTTATGCGTGACTCCCCCTCTGCCTCCCCCTCTATGAGTGACTCTGCCTTGCCCTCGTGTGGCAGGACGGTGAACTGCACTCGCTTCAATTTTCTCTCACTCGTTCAAAGTGTTTTTAAAGCTATTGATTCAGTGGTAGTTACATTCTAACCCTATCGAACAAAGGGCTCACCTGCAATTCCTGCATTTTTAATAATAATAATATTTTTTTATCCCAGACTCAAGGTCCACATACAAGACGATGCAATACACCACAAGACACAGACAAATGGACAGATTTATATGAATATTTATTTTATTACGAATCTTTGATGAAGGACACAATATAATATGGTGATTACAGGTAAACAAAAAATATGCAATACATACAGTAAAATAAATATGTATATAAGAAAAAAAAAGGTTGTTATATATCTACATTCTAAAGGCCTGAACTCCAGTGAGTCCATGAATCGCAGGTAAAGTTTATTCTCTGTGGAGTAAATGAAACTTTCTGATTTATCACTCAATCCGCTGGATGCTACAAATCTCCCCTTTTAGTTTGAAACAGTATCATTTGATTTGCTTTAATAGTTCTTTTCTATTTCCTTTCCTGTGTTCTGTGTGTTCTTGTCTGTTTTTGTGCATGGACAGAGTTCTAAGAGTAGTGCCAACACTGTAAGTTACAGTACCTTACTCTTTTTCTCCTGTTTTACTAATTCTTTGTTCCTCTTTATTCTCCATCGTGACACTAACCCCTGCTGCTTGTTCGGCTCATAGTGTTTTTCTTTGTTGTATTCCTTTGCTGCTAAAATATTCTCCTTCTGAGCTTCTGTGGGCATGCACTCAGCTTAAAGTAGTCAAACCTGAGGAGATTTATCTCGGGCCGGGACGCGATTAAAACAAATGATATAGTTCATTAGAGGCTTTGTAATTAATGAATCATATTTAATCAGTTATAAATATGTGACCTGATAACAGTAAGAAGTATTTTTTCTTTCCAAATGGATTTGTAGTTGACCTTTGAATAATGACTTAATAAATAAGCTTAAGGAACAACATATCGTAACGTTGTCATACTAGCTTGCTGCGTCATTGGTCATACTAGCTTGCTGCGTCATTGGTCATCGGAAAACGTATCATTTTTACCCAGCGAAAAAGGTCACGTATGAGTTTAGCTTGTATTTCTTTATGTTGTAAATGTTGAATGTGTTGCCTCTGATTATTCTCAATGAGGTTCTCCTGGTTAAAAAAGGGGTAACCAAAACAATTATTATAAAAAATAAAAATTAATTAGCTAGTTAGTTAGCCTGCACTGTTGTCTGTTGTTAGTAATAAAGTTACTACATTTGGATCAAGAAATCTCGTCTACAGTGCTTCAAGATTCAAGAATGTATTTGCCATTTTCAGTAAAACCACATTGGAAAAACTGCAAGACTTCCCCAGTGTGCACCAGACAGAAGATAGCACACACCAGAGCTCTTGCCTCAGAGAGCTTCACACGGTTCGCTACAATATAATTTATTTTGTCCGAGTCCAACAAACCAGTGGAACTTCTGCCGTTAAGTAGCATTAGGATAAAAGAAATGTAAAACATTTTATTGCCGCTAATCTTCTACCACTCACAGTGATCTGCCGGCAAGTGTAATCCAGTGAGCCCGCCTTAAAGTTGTCACCTGGGGGAGTGTGGTTTGGGTCTTTGTACAAGGGCTAACGTTCATGCTAACAGCTAGCTGCTCTATGTTTAGCATTGAGCTGATACTCGATCTGCTGCTGACCTGCGAACACAACCTGCTTTTTTTATAACAACATTTCCCATCCCTGAGCTAACCACTGCTGTTAGCTTATTCTTTTATGTTCACCGTGCTTTATTGTTGTCTGAACGTAGTCGGTGCTCAAGTTTAACGGTCCGCCAAAACTCTCTCTCATGAGAAAGGTTCCACGGTCCAAAATGCCTTAAAATATGCCAAAAAAATGACACGCGTTATTTTTTTGTAATTCATGAATTTTAGATAACAAGTTAAAGTCCCGGCTCTAGATTAATCTTTAGCTACTGTAGGAGCTAGCTAAAATGAAGTGTAGGAGAAGCATGACATTGATCTGAAGTCCTTGGGGGTGTGCTGTGCTAAGCCTGTTCCGTTTGTATCAACACTAAAGAAGGCAGGAGGAGCTGGGCCCCTGGGAGGGTCCAAAGTCGAGGAGGTGAGCCCTCTTCCTGGGGCAGGAGGCGCTGGGGGTGAGGTGCGTAAAAAAAAGAAACCTGAGACCACTTCACTAGAAGAGCTAAGAGCACCACCCCGAGCCCCTGTGTCCCACCTGTGTGTGTGTTTATCCCGTCTGAGCTGCACCAAAGCAACACGCACTGGTTTGATGCAAGTCCCTTCATGCAACCTCTGGGTTTCTGACTCTCAAACGCCAAAGAGGGCGGAGTTTGTGTAGTATTTACCTCTTGTCACTGTACGGACGTGTCTCTGCCATCACTGTCTCTGCCATCGGGCTGCGTGTGTCGTGTGTTTCGTGTTGCAGAATGACCATTGAGTGCGTTTCTCACTGACCCAGCATGAACCAAGACTGCCTCTCCTGTCTCTCGGTGTCCACAGTCATGATTACGGTCATGCACAACTGTTTGGAGTCTATATTATGAATGCGTTATGGCAGATTTTTGTACAAAGAAAGTATGTGAACCCTTTGACCTTGCTCACTTATACTCTGCTGCATAAGAAGGTGGTCTGAGCTTCTTCCAAAATATATCTAAAATGATTTTACATGTGTTCAATTCAATTCAATGTATTCTTGTATAGACCTAAATCACAACAGTAGTTATCTCGGAGGACTTTACAAAGCTGTTGAATTTGCCGACACAGATCAGAGAATCAACAGTTCAAACACAAGAAATGCAATGATAACAAACACATAGAGCCATTGGTATGCGTCCAAAAAAGCATTTGAACCTATTGTCTCAAGACTTCTCTAAGATCATCCAACCAGACCTCGTGTCAATGCAATAGGACAGAGGCTGCTCCTTGGTCTTTTCTCATGGACAGCTTTAGGTTTAAACTGTCTTTTCTCAAGTAGGAGTAGTCTGTGAGCATATGTCCTGCTCAAAAAGACCTCTCGGAAGACAAACTGATGTAAGAGTTTCATGTCAAGTCATCATTAAAGGGCCCTAATCTGTCAAAAGGCAATAATAAAACATTCTCTTTTCCAAAACTTCTTTGACTGATAACAGTCGTTCAGAGATATTCGAATTTCAAAATTAGTTTTCCAGCCCCTAAATCTTGTTATTCTTATTGTCATTTCGATGTCCCGCCCTCCACCGTTTTACCAATCAGACAGTCCATGATCCGGGTTGCCAGAACTCACCGCGTCAAGCTAATCTCACTGGTAAAGTACCATGTGGCGCAGAACTAGAAAAGGTCTCGTTATGGTTCTCAAATCATTAACGACAAAAAAGGAATAAAATCAGGATTTCTATCTTTGTGAAAAGGTGTTGGTTATAGATTTGTTGCTGACAAAACTCTTGTCTATTCAGCTGATATGGTCCCAGCTGGATCCGTCTGCATATCTGGCAACCTGAGTCAGGGAGAGTGGGAGAGGCTGCAGTACCACTTTTGAACTGTTGACTTCTTTACTTAAAAAAGACGTTTTTTAGATCTCCAAAAGACTTGTTCTTCAGTTTACCGTTTGAGGAACAGTTTATAAATCCAGTTTAGAGAAATTCCAAAAAGGTGGTCCTTCTGTATAAAACACCTCAACATCACAAAATGGTCACTGAGTTAAGCAATATAGCACTTGATTTCACATATTCTAAAACACAGAATCACAAAGTAAATAGTCTCATTAGGATTTATACTGGCTAAATATAATGCATAATAGTTTGTCTTTAAAAAGGTGAGATTTTACCAAGAAAAAACTCGTCTCTGCAAAGATAAAACTTTGAAACTTAGAGTTCAGTTACAAGCTAGTTTCCAGTGTAAAAGCAAATCTTTTATACATTTTTTGTAAATCTTTTATTTTGATGTTTTGATTGTGTTTATTACCTGCTGTAGAATCTAGAGACATGTTCGCAAATGTAAAGCATGTTATAGCTAAAATGATGCATTATTGTTATTATTGTTATTATTATTATTACCAGACAACATGATTTAATGAAGAGGTAATTAACAGCTTCCTCATTCGCCTTCATCTATTTGGACAATAAACCAGGGTCCTATAGCATCAAAATAATACATCCATAAAGTCTAAAAAGAAAAAGAAAAAAGTATCAGTAGTAGTTGTCAGTTTGTGGACTCATTATTTTGACAGTATAAATAAATAACAAATAACACTGGTATAACATAATAACATAATACTTCAGAGAAATACCAAGCCCCAGAATGATAGTTCTGGCAGCTACTTTTCCAATAACACAGTTTACTGCTGTTTCTTTTTTGTTGTTAAAATTGAAAAGAAAATGTCTTCTATGTAACACTTTCCCAAATTATTAATATGCTTTTATAAATAATTGTTCCTTTTTGTCCTATTGTTTATTTTGTTTTTCTCCTGATCTTGAAATTTAGTTTGGCTACTATTTTGAAATGGTTTTGCCCCAAACTTTGGAGACTGGTTTAGGGAAAATAAGTTCTTCAGCCTAATCCCTTCGTCACAAATGCGTTTGTGTATCTAAGTCAAAGTATGTACATTAACTGACATAAAATAACTGTCTAAATGCCTTTTTTATGTCAAAAAAAATGTGTATGACTGAATAAACAAACTTACTACTTACTACTACTAGGAGAACACGGAGAAAGCAGACTGTTTTCAACTCCTTCCTTATGATTTGGATGCAGCTCAGATCACAGTCATGCCTCACTCCTGTAGATATTTCACTTCCAAAGGGTTCACACACTTCCTGGTTCTCGTACACGTTCTCGCGGCCGCACCTGCCCTGATTGACGCAGCAGCCTGTGTGTGGCCCCTGCAGACGGAGCTGGAGAACATCGAGGCCACTCAGGGCATGTCCTCGGAGACGGCGGTGACCTTCCTGTCTCGCCTCATGGCCATGGTGGACGTCCTGGTCTTCGCCAGCTCCCTCAACTTCAGCGAGATCGAGGCCGAGAAGAACATGTCGTCCGGAGGCCTCATGCGCCAGTGTCTGCGGCTCGGTGAGTGCCTTATGTACCGTGATGTCTGTGCTAGAAGCTGCTACGTGCTTTGGTAACACTTTAGATTAACCCTCACGAGCAGTTTCAGTGACAGACTTATGCATCCTCGCTGTGTGAAGCAGAGGTTTCGCTGGTCCGTCCCCCCTGCTGCTGTCAGACTGTATAACGAGAACGGCTGAGTCTGTACAAGTGTCACTGCTAGTCACTTTCCCTGTTGTTAATACTACTGCATTATTACATATCCATCTGATACTTTTGCCATTCACCAGTCACTTTACCTGCTGATATTATTACTGATATTTATTCAGAGTTTATTTTTATTTATTCAATTTTGCTTATTATTTTATTGTCTATTATGTTAAATAGTAGACTGTTTAATGTGTGCGTCTGAGTCTCATTTCCTGCTTTCTCTGCTAAAATGTGCAACGATGACACTGAAGTTTCCTCACCGTGGGACAGATAAAGGAATATCTTATCAAACTAACATCTAATTTAGTGCCAATTAGTGTATAATTTATGGTTAATTACCTGTTTATTGGTATTTGTTAAGTTCTTATTAGTCCTTTTTCTACACAGCCTTATTCAACATCTACCTAACTACTAACTGACACTTTACCTGTGGGTTAGGTAATGGAAAATAAGTAATAAATTGCTCAGATTTGGCTAAATATATCTTAATTTGAGCACATTAATTGGGCGGCACGGTGGGTGAGTGGTTAGCACTCTCGCCTCTCAGCAAGAAGGTCCTCGAAGGGTTCGAATCCCGGTTGGACCAGGGCCTTTCTGAGTGGAGTTTGCATGTTCTCCCCGTGTCTGCGTAGGTTTCCTCCGGGTGCTCCGGTTTCCCCTACCACTAAAAATATGTACAATAGGTATGGCATGTGCCTCCTGTACTGGCACCCCCACCCAACAATTGTAAACCACTTTGAGACTCCGATGTGCAGTGAAAAGGCGGTATATAAATAAAAAAAAAGCTTACTTACATTTTGACTTCCTTAAAAAAAGATTTGCCAATGGGACAAAAGCAAAATTGTCTTGTTTTAAAAAGATACAAGATATGTCTCCCTTGGAATGAGAAAATAAATCAGCAGACTTTGTCTTGTTGGAGAATCTTGTTTTAACACAGTCAGAATGTGTCAGAATTAAGATAAAAACCACTCAATTCAAGCAATTATTACCTCATTTTTTATCATTTTTGTAGCGTATATAGCGATGCAGCTAATATGTGTGTGTGTTTTACTGTGGTAATATTATAGCTAAGGGCTAAAAACAGCAGCTTGTGATGGAATTAGTGAAAACAAAGGAGCAAGACTTGAGAAGTAACTGAAAGCAACTGATAAAACATGTTATAATAGATGTTGTGATGTGTTATTCTGCAGCAAATGAACCCAGAATGGCAAGTTTTCATACGTATGTTAGCGAAAATGCAAAACACAAGAAGCTAAACCGCTCTTTTAGCTGCATATTATTAATATTTCAGTAGAGGGTTAGCATGGCATGTAACAGAAAAGCTAATAATTTCACTTTTTAGTCACTTACTAAGAATATAGGCTGTTTTAGCTATGGATTACCTACTTATTGGTAATACCTTACTAATATATGCTGGAATATAGAGAGGCTGAAATTTAGCTTACAAACCATAGGGATTAGCATGTGTATAACTTGTTGAAGCTTTGTAAATACAGAGAATTGAATTATTTTAACCATGAAATAAGATAAGAATTCCTTTATTCGTCCCACAGTGGGGAAATTTCGATGTTGCAGCGCACATATAGGACAGTAGTAAGAGCACACAGGGAGCACACACAATATATACACTATATACAAATAAGTAGTAGCTATGTTTCTTAGCTAACATAACTAGCTGTAGATGCTGAAAATGCTTCAATACCAGTCAAAAAATATATATGTAGTAGTGCAGTTATATACTGTACAGTTAAATAGTGCAGGATAAAAAGTATATAAGTAGAGTGACATTGTTCTGTGACATTCTGAAGTTGCAGTATTGCACATTGCACATGATTTAAGAATTTACTTATTTACAGATGAATGAAATTTACAGGCTCAGCAGTTCTTATTGTACAGTCTGACAGCAGCAGGAAGGAAAGGAAGGAAATCAGCAGGAAGGAAATACAATTGAGCCTTCTGCTGACGATTACAAATGTAACCTGTGCAATACGATTAAACTTGCCTGGCCGTCTTACCTCTCAGTTTGCTGTGTGGCCGTGAGGAACTGCCTGGAGTGCAGACAGAGGCAAAGAGACCGCGGCTGCAAGACTTCTCTCACCAGCAGCAAGTCCCAGGACAGTCTTCACAGCGCCCCTCCGACCACCAAGGTACTACACACACACATACACAATACACAAAAACACAAAAATACACATACTATACACACACACATATACAGTACAGACCAAAAGTTTGGACACACTTCCTCATTCAATGAGTTTCTTTTCATGACTATTGACTGTAGATTCACACCAGGCTGTGTAAGAGCTGTTTGACCAATAAGGAGAGTGATGGTGCTGGGCCTCCACAGTCACCGGACCTGAACCCAGTCCAGATGGTTTTGGGGCTGGACCAAAGAGTGAAGGGGCCAACAAGTGCTAAGCATCATGGGAACTCCTTCAAGACTGTTGAAGATCATTTTAGGTCCTCTTGAAGCTCATCCAGAGAAAGCCAAGAGTGAAGCAGTTATCGGAGCAAAAGGTGCTACTTTGAAGAACCCAGAATATAACACATATTTTTGATGCCATCAGTGAGAATCTATAATTTTCATAATCATGAAAATAAATGACTGAAGGTCTGTCCAAACTTTTGGTCTGTACTGTATATACACCCGATACACAAAAATACACACATACTATACACACACTCATGAATAAACTGGGTCTTTTTGGTTCGGGAGGAAGCCGAAACAGATGCGAAAAGCCAAATATATGTCACAATATCTAATGTTATAGTTACGATTACTGTGGGGAAAAAACACCACTTTTACCAATATCTATCATACCCTTGATAGAGAAATACCACTTCTGAGCTAATTCACCATTTCCTAATTATTTATTTATGTATATGGGGGGCACTGTGCCTGAGTGGATAGCACTCTCGATTCTCAGCAAGAAGGTCCTGGGTTCGAATCCCGGTCGGAACAGGGGCTTTCTGAGTGGAGTTTGCATGTTCTCCCCATGTCTGGCATGTGCCTTCTGTACTGGCCCCGCTCCCATCTCTGTGTGGAGTGAGAGACAAATGCCCACAATTGTAAACTGCTTTGACTCTGGTCTGTGAAAGGCACTATATAAATAAACATTCCTTACTTACTTATTGATTTACTTGATAGGCACCAATGTACACAATCAACATTTATAGCTAAGGCCTTATTGTAATGTCCATTTCTGTTAAAAATAATGTAATAAATGATCATTAAAAACTGGGAAGGCCCTGCAGGCTTCAGGATTCTGCCCTGACCCTAATAAAAACATGTATAAAAGGTTCAATCCTGTCGCTGTGGTTCTGACTAAGAGGGGACCTCAGGCTCTACGGCAACTTGGGTGGTAATATAAATGGGTCAAATGCTGAGGACGAATTCCCATGCAACGACAAGAACTTGACACAACAGAATTAAATGGACTTTTGGACAATTTGTTTGAGTTTGTGAGTTTCACTTGTAAACACAACTTACACACAATTTATCATCACATTTCTACAACGGAAGAATAAGATAGATC
The DNA here is from genome assembly GCA_964034765.1 of Knipowitschia caucasica. Taxonomy (NCBI): domain Eukaryota; kingdom Metazoa; phylum Chordata; class Actinopteri; order Gobiiformes; family Gobiidae; genus Knipowitschia; species Knipowitschia caucasica. The sequence goes on along the minus strand of OZ035833.1, from coordinate 11,714,664 downwards.
ACCTTTAACTTCACGAGACAAACACACCCCACCTTTTTCAATCGAAGAGATAGAGTCAGAGAGCTGCTTATATACAACAGAGGAGTCAGAGAGCTACTTATATACAACAGAAGAGTCAGAGAGCTACTTATATACAACAGAAGAGTCAGAGAGCTACTTATATACAACAGAAGAGTCAGAGAGCTACTTATATATAACAGAAGAGTCAGAGAGCTACTTATATATAACAGAAGATGCAGAGAGCTACTTATATACAACAGAAGATGCCGAGAGCTACTCCATTTTGCAGTCATACAAAAGAGACCATTGTAATAATTAGGACAAGAGGGAACACACATGGAGAGCACATAATTAGAATTCTGTATAACCCCATATTTATACGTAAAATACATATGCAAAGTGTATTAATCCAGGATAATGTGTTAAATCTTTTAGGGAAGCAACCTACTGGTAGCTCCCAAGCAGCAGGTTGGAGACCGCTGACATAGACTACTGTATATTACCACCAGTTATTACATTTGCCTCCTGTCAAGTCATGAAATACCCTGGTCAAGCAAACTATAGCCATTGGCCTTTGAGCCTGATGGTCATGGGTTCAATCCCACCGCAAGACCTTATCCACCGACTCCCACTGCTGTCTGCTGTCGCTCTATCCTTGGGCAAGGCACTTTACCCCACTTTGCCTATAAGGAGTGCGGAAGTAACAACATGCTACTTGCCTTCGTGTGATATGTGTATATGACTATTCATCAAACCGAATTTCTCCATTGTGAGATCAATAAAGTGTATCTTCTTCTGACGACGACATAAACAAAGTGGCACAGATTGTTTATTGACAGCGGTGGTTTCTTTTCCAGCAGGATCCCGACAGACTGCTGCAGGACGTGGACATCAATCGGCTGCGTGCGGTGGTCTTCAGAGACGTTGTAAGCCGTTGTTTACTGTCTATAATGATAAATGTGTCCTCGGAGCTGGTCCTGATTAAGTCTCGGTCGCCTGTGTTGTGCTAATGCGAGGTGCAGATAAAGCCGTGTGACACAAATACTTTCACTCATCAATTACGTTATTGTGGTGACGCGATTTCACATGATTCAGTAACTGTTTATTGCACACAATGAATATGTCGTGTTTGTTTTGTGGTAATTGATGCTCACAGCCTGTCAAGCTTAGCCTCTCTGTATTTCAGAAACATGTTTACTTAAAGAGAATGTCAGTTACTTTTTGAGAGAATTGAACAAACAAATCCAAGGCAAACACCAGTTAGACCCGCTCTTTCTCACTCTTCCTGATTGGACAGAATTGATATGAATCCTTCATACGCAGCACAGAAAGGGTATATAGATGGACAATGCTTGCTCAATGAAACTCAATAGGAAAGTACTCATGGAGAAAGTTTTGCTCTAACTCTCTCTGGAATTGAAAAGTTATCTCCTCTAGTTCAGCAACCCTAAATACACATGTCAAAATATTTAAGTTCTTAAAATTAATTTAAGTTATTTGTGGTAAGGACCTGGCAGCTTGTGTGTATGTCTGTTTTAAAGGTGCAGTAAATGACTCAGGTTAGCTTAGCTGTATAGCACCGATTCAAAAACACTCTCCTCCTCCCTGCCCTCCATCAAACTTCCTACATGTGCTAGCTTCCCCTAACAAACTAGCAATTAGCAAAACTCGACTGCTGTTGCATTGCATAGCCCTGGCTGTGTCCGAGTCCTATCCATAAAACGCCTTTTCCTCATCTGATGTTGTAGGTGTTTTAGAAAGTACTGACGAAAAGAAGGGGTGGGGGTTAAACGCATTGGTTTCTTTCTATCAGTCCGTTCCAAAATATTTCTGATATATAATATGTGTCTAATGTGTTGCGTTTGTGTCTCGTGTCCTCAGGATGACAGTAAACAGGCGCAGTTCCTCGCTCTGGCTGTCGTCTACTTCATCTCTGTTTTAATGGTCTCCAAATACCGGGACATTCTGGAGCCGCAGCGAGAGATTGGCAGGTCGACCAGCCTATCAGGGAGGAGCATCCGCCATGAGATCAACTCCCCCACGAGCACAGGTGATGCCTCTGTGGCTGCACTCATGGTTGCCGCGGTTACATGTCGGGGGGAGGGGAGAACTGGAGAACTGGTATATAGTCCAATTTCAAGTTTGACAAGAGAGGTCTGCATGTATACTGAGACAAGAGTGGTTTTTTTATGGCGCAGTCTATATAAAACACGGAGACTGCAGCGTGGGACTGGGACGATGGAAATGAGTCACGCCGGTGGCTTTGCTGCGGGCTAAAAACAGCAGCTTTGTGATGAAATTAGTGAAAACAAAGGAGCAAGACTTGAGAAGCAACTGGCAACGACTGATAAAACATGTTAAAATTAGACTTTGTGATGTGTTATTCTGCAGCAAAAGAACCCAACATGGCGTGTTTTCATACTTTTGTTAGCGGAAAGGCAAAACGCAAGAAGCTAAACCACGCTTTTAGCTACGTATCATTAATAATTCAATAGAAGGGGAAGCATGTAACATTAAACGCTGTACATGCAATTTCAAAATAGCTTAATGATTATACATTTTAGTCACTTACTAAGAGTCGGCTGTATTACCAATGGATTTCCTATTCATTTGCAAATATCCTAATTTCTGGACTTTAGCGTTTTAATATTTCTTTGAAGATTGTAGCGACGTGGCTAATGTTGGCTAATATCTGTATTTTTATTGTGGTAGAGTTGCACTGTTGTCAGAGCAGTTCATGAATATTAACTTTGAGTAGAACGCTCGCTTATTGTCAAAACATTATGGTAAATGTGAGATGGAAGAGTTAAGGTAAGCATGCTAACGGGATGCTAACTTATTATTGTTTTGTTTACCAAGCTATTAGCTCGATGATCAGCTGTTGGCTAAGTGTTATATAACAGCGTGAAAACCTGTGGCTTATCTTTGAGTGAGTCTTACACTGTATGTGGACAAAACAACTTTGATAGTATTTTAACATTTAGCCAGTGTAGTTCATAAACAGGAGTGCTTACTAATCCAGAGAATACTGTAATGGGCACAAAACTTGGATAAAAAACACACAACCTCAAATCCTTCTTATAAGATCTTGTTTTCCTTGACTCTATGCTCTGTTTAAAGCTAAATACAACCTCCGTGTGTCTCTTGCTGCAGAACACCCGTCTTCAGCGTTCTCCGATCGGGACAAGCAGACCCCGACCCCGGTGGACGACTCCCCACGGGCCGGCCTGCCCCACACGGACTCTGGCATCGGGGAGGAGGGCCACGTGGCGGGCTCTCTGAACGGCTCGGACATGGGTCTGGGTCTGGGTCTGGGCCTGGTGGGACGAGAGACGGACAGGGACCGGGACATGGTGGGCGGCAGCAGCACTGACCTGTTGTGCAGCCTGTCTGACGTGCGGCGGTCGCAGGAGAGCCTTCTGGATTCGCCGCACAACCCTAGCTCCGCCTCCAGCCAAGCCCCGCCCTCTTCTATCTCCAGCATCAGCCAGACAAACAAAGGCATTAACGTCAAGGTGCGATAAACACGAAAAGAGCAGTCACGCTAAAATCATAGACACAGATTCTATAACAGTCTTTACAAACATGCATACAACTAATTAATGAATCAACTTAAAAGCACGGCTAACCTCTCACTCAAGACCTGTAGTCACGGAGGTGGGACAATCTTTCTGTTATTTGTGTCATCATCTGTAAATCTCTTTTACTACTGACAAAAGAAATCTCTATTTTCTGCTTTTTTATTGTCTTACATCTGTTTACATTTACAAGTGTCCTCCATTGTTTGAAAAGTGCTTGATACAGTTTTGATCGATTCTCTCTTTTCTCATTTTAAATACACAGGATTAAATCAGCCTTACACATATAGCCCACCTTCTCTCTTTTAACCTTGCTACTTGGTAACTCTGTGTTTTTCATGCTTTATAGCAGGCTGCTACATTGAAAATACACATAAGACAGAAACAAAACACAACACAGTAACTCAGACATAAACAGATGGTTGGTTTTAGACAGTAGGTTAGTATAGAAAGTAGTTCAACATGTACATTTTGTGGAACAAACAATTAGTTCATTGTGCCAGTCCTACTTCTTAAAATTTCTATCATACCTCAACAATGAGAGACACTATTAGAAAATAAATCTAGAAACATTTCACAACATTTATACCACGTTCAGTGTCCTAACGTGTCATGTCTGTGTTTTATTTCCAGGAGATCCTGAAGAGCCTGGTGGCAGCTCCCGTGGATGGAGGGGATCTGGGGCAGGAGTCGGGTCCCACCCCGTATCACCCAGACCCCGCCCTGAAGACCCACCCCATGTTGCCCATGCAGTTCCACTCCTTCGACAGGTCAGTGTTGAACCTACGGGACGATAACAACAAGTGCCGCATGATTTTGGAAAAATATATACTACGTTTAGTTCACAATCTGAAATCATCATTATAGATTTAGGCCCCTGGTTAGCCACATTAGCAGAGTTAGGTAGAGTGTTTGCCGCATTAGCAGTGATAGCCCCTAGTTAGGGACATTAGCAGAGTTAGCCACAGTTAGCCACTTTAGTCGAGTTAACCACAGTTAGCCACATTAGCAGAGTAAGACCCTTGTTAGACAAATTAGCAGAGTTAGCCACAGTTAGCCACGTTAGCGGAGATAGCTCCCAGTTAGGCATGTGGCTGCCGGATTCGTCCCGGAAACCGGATTCATCCGGAAGTTCAGTTTGCGCATGTCAAAAAGTGTAAATAAAGGTCATGCCTGCAGCTGCAGCTTGAAGAGGGAGCTCTCGTCCAAAAGTTTTAAGTTTGAGGAAAAAATCCCGGGTGAGGCACGAGGCAAGATGGCAGCGACGCGCTGAGCTCCGTGCAACCCCGTATTGAGTTGATATATTTAACAAAACCCGATAACGTTTTTAACTGTCTGGAGGTGCGCTCTGAGTTCTCTTACAATGTCAACAAGAAGAGAACAAGGTTTGGGGAAAAAACAAGAGGCGGGCAACAGCAAAAGTTCCGCGCGCCTCTCAGCCCCTGAGCTAACGGAGGAGCTAGCTGTGCTAATCAAGACAACACTTGCTGACGAAATGATGACCTTTCATGAGAACGCCAGTAAGCTGATCAAGGATTCTATTAACTCATTCACTGCCAGCCATTTAAAAAGCAGCATCCCTCATACTGCCAGAGATTTTGGACATTTTTTGTGTTTTTCCGAACCGCATAGAAATGTGAGCCCTTAGTTGACACAAGTATGAAACATACCAAATGAAAGCTCTATCCCTTGGCTTTCATTTAAAAAAAAAAGTAAGTTTCTAACCCTTTTAGTTTTTTAGCAATTGAGAGTGCAACATAGGTAACTTTCACACAAAATGCTGTTTCCTGACCAAGATTTGGAGAAAACAGCCTTTTTGTGAAACGCGCATTTTCAAGCAGAAAAGTGGGTTTTTTTGTCTTTACTGATATTTTACAATGTATGACAGTTTCTTACTATGACACAAAACAGAAACAATACTTTGAATTGTATTTTTAATGTATAATTATTTTTAAACAAATTAAACGTGTACACACAATACACTCAAAGGATTGTCTTATGTACACATAAAATATTCAACTTGTATACAATAAAAACACTTTGTACACAAATACACAGTAAAAATAACACTTTCTGAACACTTTGTGAAACAATTTTACTTTAGTTTATAAAGAATAGTAATTGGGTGACCCCACACTCTGCTGAAGTGTGGGGTGGAATCTACTTCCTCCGCACTCCCAATACATTTCCAGATTAGTTTTTTTTTTACAAACCCAGAGAGAAATGTCAAATCAAAAAAGGTTTTAGCTGCAGTCTGTCACGGGCTTCCATGCATTTTCTCTGCTGAATGGGAGACGCTGTGTGTGTGCACTGAAATATTGTGCTGCATACAGCTTTGTCTGTTCAACACAAGATCCAGGATCCAGCAGTTCATTAGTTATGAAGAGCTGCATAAATCAGCTGCTGATCCAAATCAAGCTCTGCTGCAGCATTTTGGGGTCCTGGGGTCAACAATCTACAACACAAAGGAAAATATAAAATCACCATACATTTTCACATTATAACAAGTGTTTTGGCTTCAGCAGCTATGACATTGAGATAAAAAAAACTCTTCAATATTCGCTAAAAACGTTACTTTGTTTATTTTTACATAGTATAAGGCAGTGATTGCTATAGTCACTCGCTCCAGAATCTCTCAATGTTTGAACGCAAAATCACGCAGACTCTGGGATCAGAGCAACAGAGAGAGAGTCTCTCTCTCCCTGTTCCAAAGCAGCAGCGGGCGCGCTCCTGACGCACCACAGCAGAATGCACAACATGGTGCGGTAAATCTAACACTTGTTGCTCACCGGTCTGCCATGGATCACCTTCCCCTGTCCCTTCTATAAACCACACGGTAACATCATCCATAGCTCCCTGGCAGCTAATGCTGCATGCCAGATTCACACGCCTCCAAACTCAAGAGGGAAACTTTTGGAAAAATGTCCCGCGTAATCAAGCATTTTACCCCGCAATAATCATTCATCATTCAACAATTGCGCGCAAATCCTGGAGGGGCTGATAGTACATTAGACAAAGGGGAGAAATAAACTCGTAAATGCAACATGTTGAAGTGAAAAGCAACTCACCAGATTACGACGGGGGGAGGAGCCGCCGCTGCTGCTGGACGAGGAGGGAGGGAGAAGCCTCCGAGGATCCTGGAGTCTCATGTTAACTAAAACCTGAAGAACTAGCATCCTGGCATCTAGCTGCTTCATATTTATCCGTTTGATGACTGAACAGGCTCTCAAACAGCGTTAGCTGCGTGAGCTTTTCAGATCCGCGATCCTCTGTGTAAGCATGGCTGCTCCTCTGGCTGTTTGCTGCTCACAGCACCACATGCCCCCTTCTCCCTCCCTGGATCTGGCCACAGTGTCACCTCTGCCCCCTACAGGATCGGTTCCAAAGTGTTTACAGGTCTGAAATGTTGACACAGGATGCACAAGAGCCTTGACGAGCCATAGAAAGAAAAAAACAAAAAAAAAGCGATTGACGTCTATAGACGTCAATGGCAGTGAACGTTCGGATTTAGATTGACGTCTATAGACGTCAATGGCAGTGAATGAGTTAAGGAGTCCCTTGCCCCCATTGAGAAGACATTGACCGAAAACAGCAACATTCTGCGGTCACTGAGCGAACAGATGGACACTCATGCTAAAAAGTTCACTACAGTCTTCAATAAAGTAGATAGCATTCAAGCTAACCTCAGAAAGAACGAGACTGATACTGCGCGCTGTTGGGAGGAGATAAAAAAACTGCGTGAGAACTTGACTGAGCAAGAGGATCGAGCCAGAAGAAACAATGTGCGGCTGGTAAACTTACCAACTGGAGCGGAGGGTGGGGACCCGCGGGGGTATATTCAGAAGATGCTCCCCACCTGGATCCCGTCTCTCCGCGGGTCACAAGTGGAAATTGACAGAGCTCATCGGATCTACTCCAATAGCACTACGAAGACCCAGACCATGATATTCCGTCTTCTTCGTTACACTGACCGACAGGCTATACTTGAAGGAGCAAGAAAAGCCAAACCGAGTCTCCCAGCTGGCACTCCGCTGTGGTTTTACGCAGACTACAGCACCGCGACAAGTAAGAGACGGCGAGAGTATAATGATGTTCGAGCCAGGCTTCGGAAGAAAGGCATCGAAACCTTCCTAGTCTACCCTGCAACCCTGAAGGTGAAATACAAGGGCAGGAAGATGTCGTTTGAAACGCCCGGGCAAGCCGAGGAAGCGCTGGCCGCTGCACTACGGGAGGATGGAGAAGGCGAGCGCTTGGAAGAACAACATGTTGACTCTGACTCTGGGTGAAATGACCTACTGCAAAGAAGCAGGTTTGGAATTGTTCTTGCTCACAAATGTTGGACTATTTTGGCCTTTTGTTTTGTTTTTGTTTTTTATTTGATGAAAGGTGGCTCCTGGTTTCTTTTATTTTACGGGTAGGAACAGTTTTATTTTTACGTAGTAAATGACCAGACCGGGATAGTAAGTTAAAATTAAAAAAAAAAAAAAAAAAAAAAAAATCCAGATCATTTATATTGTCTCTCAGGTTTATCTGATGTACACACTAGCTCGAGTTTGTAAGGGACAACTGTTATATTTGAGTTATTATCATTATTACATTTGTACGGTTCAGATAAACAATGCGCTTGTAGTATTATATGACGGAGCTGGGTTGAGGTACTAGTTCGGGTTGTCGTTTAGTGTATACAAGAGGGGGGTGGGTTCGGAGGCTGGCGTGTGACGTTGCCGAGTGACGCTCACGGATGCAACAGGAGGGTGATGGGGAAAGGGGGGGGGGACAGAGGGAGGGGGTGAGAGAGGGGGCACAGAGGGATGGGGTGGGAGAGGGGGCTGCTGCTACCAACAATGAGCGTAACGTTTTTAAATGTATTGATGCTACTACACCGAAATCTTTCAAAATTATGTCTTTTAATGTTAAAGGCTTAAACTCTCCCTATAAAAGATCCAAGGTTTTAGATTTTCTCAACAGAAAGAAAGTAGATATAGCAATGTTTCAGGAAACCCATTTGAGGCCGAGTGATGTGGTTAGAATGCAAAATAGATTATACAAGCCTGTTGCGTGGTCATCTGATGGTACGCGTACTAAAGGAGTCATGATAATTATGAAACGGAATTTGAATTTGCTAATTGAGAAGAGCGGCTCGGACGAAGCAGGTAGAATGTCATACTGTTGTGTGTCCGCTCAGGGTAAAAAGATTGCACTTGTTAGCTTGTATGCGCCAAATACCTTTGAAAGTGACTTTTTCCCTTCCATAACAAAAAGATTGCTGACACTTTCTGGCTACCAGTTGTATGTGGGGTCTGACATGAATGCCCAGGTCAATATGTACCTTGATAAAACAACTTCCATATTCTCCGGCTCCCAAGATGCTGCTTCAAAGGCGCTTAATCGTTTTATGACAGACTTAAACATAAAGGATGTTTGGAGGATACATAACCCATCGGCTAGGGATTACACCTTTTACTCAGATAGGCATAAAACGTTTTCCCGTATTGACTATATTATGGTGTCTTCTAGTCTTCTCCCGGCAATTGGTGCGATAGACATTCTACCGAGGTACATATCGGATCACAATCCAATAATATCAACCTTTAACTACACAATGATTAAGAACAGGAATAGTAGATGGAGATTTAATACTACTCTTTTAAAGTGCGAAGAATTTTTGAAACAAATACGGGCCCAATTAACAGAATTTATTGCTCTGAATAAGGGCACTATTGCAGACAAGACGCTAATATGGGCATCAGTTAAGGGTAGTATTCGTAACATATCAATACAATTTAGCTCAAATCTGCACAGACGGAGATTACAAAAGATTTCAGATTTGGAAATTGAATGTAGGATTTTGGAAAAAGACCTTAAAAAAGTTTATAATACATCCAAAATAAATACCCTTAAAACCAAGCAGGCGGAGTTAAATGACCTACTGAGAAATAGGGTTGAGTATATGATGCAGGTGACGAGATCTAAATATTATTCAGAGGGTAGTAAGCCAAGTCATCTTCTAGCTCTTACTTTAAAACAACAGGAGGCCAAGAGTGCCATTTCAGCCATTAGATGTACTCAAAAAGGGTTGTTAACCTCTACTGAGGATATAAATAAAACTTTTAAAGAATATTTTAAAAAGCTGTATACTAGTGACGGAAAACCTTCAGAGGAGGATCTGGATGACTTTTTTGCTGGTCTTAATCTTCCAGCTTTGACAGCAATTGAGGCAGAGAATCTTGATCAACCAATAACACTAGAGGAGCTGTTAAAGGCAGTTAAAAGTACTAAGACAGGCCGTACACCAGGAATTGATGGGATTCCAATTGAGCTGTATTTAAAACTCTGGGATCTTCTCGGTCCAATGTGGCTTGAAGCAATAAATGATGCTATTCATAGAGGCTCATTCCATCGGGACCTCAACACTGCCCTAATAACTGTAATTCCAAAACCAGGGAAGGATCATCTTGAATGTGCAAATTATAGACCAATCTCATTGATCAATGCTGATTTAAAAATATTCTCTAAAGTTTTGGCCAACAGGATGGAACAGGTGATAGGGAAAATTATTAATCCTGATCAAACTGGCTTTTTGAAAGGGCGATTTCCTTCTGATAATGTTCGGCGCCTGCTTCATGTACTCGGCTCATCACATAAGATTCCGCCAGCCTGTGGATTGTTATTCTTGGATGCTGAAAAGGCGTTTGATCGCCTAGAATGGACATATCTGTGGAGAGTACTTAAAGAGTTTAAATTTGGGGACGCATTTATTGGTATGATACAGACCCTGTACTCAAATCCATCAGCGAGAATATGTACCGGAGGTATTTTTTCTGAATTATTTCAAATTGAAAGAGGGAGTAGGCAGGGCGACCCATTATCTCCTTTGGTATTCAATTTGTCTATTGAGCCATTGGCACAATTAATTAGGGACTGTCCACAAATATCTCCTATCACTATTGGTTCATCCTCACACTCTGTATCACTATACGCCGACAATACACTGATTTACATGGCTGATATTCGGGACTCTCTTCCTGTTGTGTTGAAAAAGCTTGAATATTTCGGCTATCTCTCTGGCTACAAGGTTAATTATTCCAAATCGGTTTTAATGTTAGTAAATATTGATGTAAAAGAGGTAACTCTTCCTCCTGAGGTAGCCACAGTTACGGAGGTGACTTACTTGGGCATTCGGGTCACACCTAATATAACACTGACTGCAAAAAATAGCTACCTATCTGTCCTAAAGAAAATTGAAGAGGACATTGGTAGGTGGACGCACTTACCAGCTTCGGTACCAGCCCGAATAGCGGCTGTTAAAATGAACATTTTACCTAGAATAAATTTTGTAAGCTCCATGATTCCTCTGCCACCTCCTACTGGTTTTTGGCAAAAACTTGACTCTTTAATCCGTAAATATATTTGGAATGGCAAGCGCCCTGCTATTAAGTGGTCAGTGTTACAGAGAAAACGATCAATTGGTGGATGTGCATGTCCCAATTTTAAACTTTATCACTGGGCTTTTGTGCTGAGGAGTTTGTCCTATTGGTTAAATGATAACAAAGAATCAGCATGGAAGTCCATTGAAGGTAATCTTATTGAGCCACTGCAGCTGAGAGACTTTCTTTTTCTGGGATTATCAATTAAGAAATGTAATTTGCGGTACGGCCCAATTTTATCATATATGTTGGTTGTATTTAGAGCAGTGGAAAGATATCTAAAGCACAAACAAAAGTGGCATAAATTATCGCCTTTGTGGTTCAACACAAACCTCCTCTCAGGGGGGAGGCCATTTACAAATAAGGAGTGGAATAACAAGGGTATTAGAGTACTGCAAGACATTAGTGGGGGAGAATCTATCCTTAGTTTTCAAGAGTTGGTATCAAAATACAACATTGATAAACACACTTTATTTTTCTATTTCAGAATAAGATCAGCATGTAAAGCCTATGGAATTCCCTGGGGATCGGAACTAAGCGATCACCCTGTTACTGAACTCTTACAGAAAGCTCCAAAAAGGATAGTGTCATATATTTACTAGTGCTGTCCAACGATTAAAATATTTAATCGCGATTAATCGCATGAATTTCATAGTTAACTCGCGATTAATCGCAAATTAGTCACACATTTGCGTGCTGTGTGCAATTGCTTTTTTTATTGAAAACAATGTGTAGTGTTATATTACACACTAACATTTGATGCAAAATCATCAATAAATGGATGACAAAATAAATAATTGGTAACAAAAAGCCCCTTCAATGTGTGTGTGTGGGTGTGTGTGTGTATGTGTGGGTATAGACCATAGACTGTATAGAAACATCATGGTGTCATTATGATGATGATAAACAATCTGTAAATATTTTGTAAATTTGTTCATGTAAATACTCTATGCTGTTTCTCTGTTTACCTTCGGTATATCTATGACTGTATACTGTTTGCTTGTATTGCCTTTTTTATTAACCCCTCCCCCCATCTCCCACTTCATGTCCCCCCCCCCCCCCCCCTCCTATGTGCCCTTCTGGGTTTCTTCTTTGGCCCCCTGTATCTCCAACTACATATTGTTTGTAATCTCTGTCTACAATGTATCTGAACTAGTCCTTTTCTTTGTTTCTATGTGTTTGTCTGCAATAATTTTTTTTTTTTTATCGCGCGATAAAAAAAATGACGGCGTTAATATTGATTTGCGTTAACGCGTTAATAACGCGCTATTTTGGACAGCCCTAATATTTACAATCAATTATCAAATCAAAATATGGTGCCCTCAATGGGAATGAAGGCTTGGGAACAGGACATTTCGAATGATACTTGTATTCTTGACTGGGAGAGAATTTGGCATAATATTGGGAAAGCCTCAAAGAATTCTAATCACTGCTATATACATTTGAAATATTGCCATAGGGCATACCTAACCCCTGTTATGAGACATAGAATGGGGGCGGCACCTGATCCTTATTGTTCATTTTGTCCCCCAGGGACCATAGGCTCCTTCATGCACGTTGTATGGGTATGCCCAGCAGTTCAGGAGCTCTGGGGTAAAGTAGTTAGCTGCATCAGTACACTAACGAAGGTTGCCCTACCAATGGAACCCGCTATACATCTTTTGAACGATAACTCAAGTATAAGGCTCACGGGAAGACAGTGCAAAATCTGGCTCGCAGGCCTCACAGCAGCCAAGAAGATCATTGCGCAAAGGTGGAAAAGTAACGATGTTTCATTCACTCACTGGCTTCATTGTTATATGGACATTGCTTATATGGAAATTTCTTCGGGGAGGATCAACAATATGTCATCCAATACAACTGACTTGTGGTCACAACTAATTGAAAATCTTAAAGTACTCTTTTGACGCTTTGTAATGTAATTTGACGCTTTGTAATGTAATTTGACGCTTTGTAATGTAATAGCATCACTGTACGTGGAATACTCTGTTGGTGGCGGGGGGTGGGCGGGGGGGGGGGGGGGGGGGGGGGGGGGGGAGAGGGAAGAGAGGGGGTTTAAAAAGGAAAAAGGGAGAGCCTCATTTTTGTTCATTCTTTAATTTGTCTGACCGATCTTGTGTTCTTCTTAATAAAAATTTAATTATAAAAAAAAAAAAGTGTAAATAAACATGTAAACAGTTTGTCTTGTTATATACAGATAATATTTTGATTTGTGCTCATATGTATCAAGGTTTATTACGAGAATGGTGGAAAAATAGCTCAGAGAATAAAAATACTTTCAGTGGCCGCGCAGCTAGCGCCCAGATGCGTTCAAAGGCACACGGAAATGAGGCAAACACAGACAGTTTAATTCTTGATTAGATTCACTGTCTCGTACATTCATACATACATACATAGTCAAGTCTTGTTGAACAAATTTATTTATTAGTTAAACAAGTAAAGGACAGTGAATCTAATCAAGAATCAAACTGTCTATGTATTTCTCACATTTCTGTGTGCATTTGAACGCATCTGGGCATTATCTGCACGGCTACAAAAAATATTTTTTTCTCTGAGCTCTTTATCATTTCTCATAATAAACCTTGATACATGTGAGCACAAATCAATAATATAATCTGTATATAACAATACAGACTGTTTACATGTTTATCTACACTTTTTGACATGCGCAAACTGAATTTCCGGACGAATCCGGTTAGAGATAGCCCCCAGTAAGGCATATTAGCAGTTAGGTAGAGTTAGCCCCTTATAAGCTTCATTTGCACCTGTTAGCAAAGTTAGCAATAACATTGGGCATTGGAAACCATATGAAATATTGAGGAGATTTTATGAAATATTGAAACCCTTCAGGAGCTACTTGTAATTATAGTTTGAAGACCACAGATCGAGCCTCTGACAAAACATAATCTCACCATCAAGAATTCACGTCTCATCCTTGAAAATCTATGTTGCGATCGATGGCGTGTGCATTAGTGCATTCTGATTGGGACAGTGGTGTTTGTTCTTTGATCTCTCTGACAGTAAAGTATGAAAGCGTCCACAGAACCCTGCACTAACACACACTGTACCTGCCAGAAGGTCACATCCACTTCCTGGTCGCTGCTTTTTCTGTGCTCTCAGCAGAAGGTCTAGAACAGAGAGAAGGCAACATCAACACATGATACAATACATTTTTCAATCTATTGTGAGACATTTAGAATCATACAAACTTGTACATTTACTTGTATTAGTTAAAACACCAATTTATGTCCATTTTCTGTTTTGTATTACTCTGTCCCTAAAAAATCTCACTAACATAACTTCAGGGCATTTCAGAATCAGCAATATTTATATTTCCATTGCAAGTAACAGGAATTTGCTTTGGCTCATGGTACAAACAGGTTATTAAGATTAAGATGAAAAGAAAAAGAAATAAGTATAAAATCTCTAGCGTTAGAATAATAAAGAAGCAAGTGTAAAATCTCTAGCTGTAGCGTAACAGCCATAGCAAATCTAAAATATCCAACTTTTGCATTTGCTTTGTTATCAAAGTAATTATATATCAAAGTATTTCTCTAAAACTAGCACAAAAGCGTGTCTAATTCTAGTGCAATTTTCATCTAGATTCCCACTTGTCCCACTCCCACAGTATTGTTCCACTTTCTGCTCCGAGGTCAAAGCAGTTTCACCATATTTTTGTACGAGACTTTTGAATGGAAATAATGGAAACAGAAATAAATGATTGTTCTGTTGGATGAGATGCTACTTACTGCTGACTGCGCTAACACAGAACCATTGTTAAAAGTTGAGTCCCCAGTCTCCTCACCTTTTAGCTTTTACGTAACAGTTTTACTATTATTTCTCCTCCGCTCTCTGTCATTATAATCAGATTGGGCTGCAGAGGTTTGATTAGGGGTTTGGAAATGTCCCTTGCTGATTTTTGGGAGGGACTGGGACCTCTGTGACTCCACAATCTAACTTTTGCTTCAAACTTTACACACACAGAGACAATGGGGAAAGACAACTGGTATTATTGCAGGATTGTGATTGTTTTTGGAGAAAAGGTGACTCGACATGCAGATTTTATGTTCAATGCTTTACATAGTTATGTTAGGGATAGAAGTGTTAGGCCCTTGGTTAGCCACATTAGCAGAGTTAGCCACATTGAGGTTTGGTCTCTCTCTCTGGTCTCTTTCTGGTCTGTCTCTGGTTTCTGTCTGGTCTCTGTTTGGTCTCTCTGGCTGGTCTCTCTCTCTGGTCCCTCTCTGCTCTCTCTCTCTCTCTGGTCGATCTCTCTGGTCTCTCTAGTCTCTCTCTCTGGTTTCTGTCTGGTCTCTCTCTGGTTTCTGTCTGGTCTCTGTCTGGTCTCTCTGGCTGGTCTCTCTCTGCTCTTTCTCTCTCTGGTCGATCTCTCTGGTCTCTCTCTCTGGTGTCTCTTTCTGGTCTCTCTCTCTGGTCTCTCTCTCTGGTCTTTCCCTCCGGTCTCTCTGGTCTCTCTCTGGTGTCTCTCTTTCTGGTCTCTCTCTATTGTCTCTTTCTGGTCTCTTTCTAGTCTCCCTCTGGTCTCTCTCTGTTCTCTCTCTGGTCTCTCTCTAGTCTCCCTCTGGTCTCTCTCCAGTCTCTCTAGTCTCTCTCTGGTCTCTCTCTGGTCTCTCTCTGGTCTCTCTCTGGTCTCTCTCTAGTCTCCCTCTGGTCTCTCTCTAGTCTCCCTCTGGTCTCTCTCCAGTCTCCCTCTGGTCTCTCTCTAGTCTCCCTCTGGTCTCTTTCCAGTCTCTCTCTGGTCTCTCTCTAGTCTCCCTCTGGTCTCTTTCCAGTCTCTCTGGTCTCTCCCTCTCTGGTCTCTCTCTGGTTTCTCTCTGGTCTCTCTCTGGTCTCTCTCCCTGGTCTCTCTCTGGTCTCTCTTTCTGGTCTCTCTCACTTCAGCAGCCGTGAGTTCAGGTGGTAATGAAAGAGTATAAAGTGTGAGAAGTTAAACATACAGCTGCTACTTCAAGAATGTCACTTGCTGCGTGTTATTTTGAGTCACAAATATCTGTTGTGTTGTTGTTTTGCAGGAGTGTGGTGGTCCCGGTGAAGAAGCCCCCTCCCGGCAGCCTCTCAGTGAACACAGTCGGGACCCCCACCAGCGGAGCAGCCACGCCCGCCACCACCCCCAACATCTTTGCTGCTGCTACAGCAACGCCAAAAAGCATGATCAACACAACCGGTAAGATCTGGGTCTCCTCTCTGTGGGTTGTTTAAAGCTGGGGTATGTAACTTTAAAGCTGGGTCTGTGGCTTTAAAGCTGGGGTAAGTCATTTTTATTTATATAGCGCCTTTCACACACACAAAGCGGTTTACGGCGGTTTTTTGGGGGGCATTTGTCTCTCACTCCACACAGCAGACTCGGGGAGAACATGCAAACTCCTCTCAGAAAGGCCCTGTTCCACCTGGGATTCGGACCCAGGACCTTCTTGTTGAGAAGCGAGAGTGCTATCCACTCAGCCACCGTACCATCCATAGTGATTCTCTCTAGGCTCTCTCTGGTCTCTCTCTCTAGTATCTCTCTGGTCTCTCTGTCGCTGGTCTCTCTCTCTAGTCTCTCTCTGGTCTCTCTGTCGCTGGTCTTTCTCTCTCGTCACGCTCTAGTCTCTCTCTGGTCTCTCTACTAATCTCTCTCTCTGGTCTCTCTCTCTGGTCTCTCTCTCTAGTCTCTCTCTGGTCTCTCTGTGTTCTCTCTTCGGCCTCTCACCGGCCTCTCACCGGCCTCTGTTTCTGGTCTCGCTACTTCGCTCTCTGGTCTCTCTCTAGTCTCTCTCTAGTCTCTCTCTCTGGTCTCTCTCTGGTCTCCCTCTGGTCTCTCTCTCTCTAGTCTCTCTCTAGTCTCTCTCTGTTCTCTCTCTAGTCTCTCTGGCCTCTCTCTGGTCTCTCTCTAGTCTCTCTCTGGTCTCTCTCTGGTCTCTCTCTAGTCTCTCTCTGGTCTCTCTCTGGTCTCCCTCTGGTCTCTCTCTCTCTAGTCTCTCTCTAGTCTCTCTCTGTTCTCTCTCTAGTCTCTCTGGCCTCTCTCTGGTCTCTCTCTAGTCTCTCTCTGGTCTCTCTCTGGTCTCTCTCTGGTCTCTCTCTAGTCTCTCTCTAGTCTCTCTCTCTGGTCTCTCTCTGGTCTCCCTCTGGTCTCTCTCTCTAGTCTCTCTCTAGTCTCTCTGTTCTCTCTCTAGTCTCTCTCTGGTCTCTCTCTGGTCTCTCTCTGGTCTCTCTCTAGTCTCTCTCTGGTCTCTCTCCAGCCTCCCAGCAGTGACCTCTGCCTCTCCTCACATTACCCAGACCAGTGTCCGCTGTAATAGAAACAGATACTCACTAATGTTGCGATGAGATTGAATTTGGACGGTGTTTTTGGCTCGGACTCGCCGCCGCTTGTGTCTGGTAATGGCCTTGGTTTGTGAAAATAGCTTTTGCAATCAATACACACAGATTCACTGGGGGAAACAGAACCCTCCCTCTTGAATTATGCATGTCCCGCACTGAAGCTCCCAAACGGGTTGTCTCCAGCTGAGGAGATTGGACTGGACCCATACGCTATCGAGAGGAAACGGTCTCTCTCTCTGGTCTCTCTCTGGTCTCTCTTTCTGCTGTCTCTTTGGTGTCTCTCTCTGCTCTTCCTTTGTTCTCTCTGTCTCTAGTCTCTCTCTGGTGTCCCTCTCTGCTCTCTCTGGTCTCTCTCTGGTCTCTCGCTGGTCTCTCTCTAGTCTCTCTCTGGTCTTTCTGGCCTCTCTGGTCTCTCGTGTGTTTCTTGTCTCTCTGGTCTCTCTCTGGTCTCTCTCTTGTTTTTCACTGGTCTCTCTCTGGTCTCTTCCTCTGGTCTCTCTCTCTGGTCGTCTCCAGCTGAGGAGATGGGACTGGACCCACACACTATCGAGAAGGACCGACCTATCGGCGGGTTCTGACTTTGAAACAGAAAAGATTGAAAGAAACAGAGGCTAAAGCCTTTTTGCTTTAATTATTGCTCAGGAAATGGCTGCAAGAGAGAGAGCAGTGGCATTTAGGATCATTGATTTTATTAAAACCTTTGCCACAAGAACATGGCATTTTGTCTTTTTGTGGGAACTGTGAGAGAATACTAATGTCAGCTGCTGTTTTAAACAACACGAGTTCTGCAAAAATCATATGGTTTTTGAGTTTGTCTGGCTTCCTGCGGGTGAAAGCCAGATCCTGTTAAACCTCTTAAGCTAAGCAGGGCAGGGCCTGGTTAGTACTGTGATGGGAGACCTCTGGGAACACCAGGTACTACAGAGAGACAGATCGATAGATACTTTGTTGATCCCTGTAGGAGAAATTCAGGTGTCCAGTAGCAGCAAAAATAAAATATATAATAATAATATATATGCTTATATAATTATAAGTGCCAAACTGCGGTTGTGTCTTTAGGCAAGACACTTCACCCACATTAGAATAAGTCTGGTGTGTGTTTGTGTGAATGGTTGGTGGTGGTGGGAGGGGCTGATGGTACAGATTCAGATTCAGATTCATTTATTTGCCATTTGCAGTAAAACCGCATTGGAATTCATTAGCAAAAGTCCCCAGTGTGCACAAGTACAGACATAAAACAACATTGAAAGTACAGAAAAAAACAAAAACAAATAAAACAGTAAAATTTGTCACTGTGAAAACGATCGGCTAAAACAATTTCAATACAAAGTGCAAGATCATTAAAGTGCTCTGTTCAAACTTATGACAGCTTGTGGGAAGAAGCTGTTAGCATGTCGAGATGTCCTGCATCTCAGAGAACAATATCTTCTGCCAGAAGGAAGAAGCTGGAACAAGGCTTTTCCAGGGTGGCCAGAAGAGTCATTAATCATTCTAAGAGCTCGGTTTAAAAGTCTGGATTTATAAAGAACCTCCAGAACAGGAAACTCACAGCCCACGGTCCTCTTTGCAGAGCGGAGCTCCTTGTTTAGAGCTCTCTTTTCTTTGTCTGTGATGTTTCCAAACCACACAGACACAGAGCCAACAAGCAAACTCTCAATGGTGCAGCGCTAAAATTTAAGCAGAATCTTAGAGTTAGTGGTAAATTCTCTAAGTTTCCTCAGAAAGTAGAGACGCTGACAAGCTTTCTTAACGACCCGGTCAGTCCCATTTCAGGTCGTTAGACAGAGTTAAACCGAGAAACGTGCACTCCTCTACAATCTGTACTTGGGAGTTGTCGATAGCAACAGGAGTGTGAGAACTGTTACGACTGAAGTCAAAGACCAGTAGTAGTAGTAATCTTTATTTATATACCGCCTTTTCACTCCAGATCAGAGTCTCAAACTCACTCCTTTCTTATTACCTAATTACTCCACATTCATATTTTTTACCCTTTTTTACTCAGAAGTACCACAAAAATGTATATAGATACAGTACAATTAGTAGATTATATTTCTTCTGAGTTTTCCCCCGGATCAGCTCTATTCACCACAGTGGGCCAATGTTGCAAATCTACAACATCCCAGAATGCATTGCCTGTGAAGGTCTCTCTCCAAAATAAATTTAGGATTGTTTATTACTACCCTATATGATAATTTGTTGATTGATTTTACAGCAAAAATTGTGTCTTGTACTTTTTAGCTTCAGTTTTATTTGTACACCGGTGCACACTTCAGCACACTTATTCCAATGTTATTTTACTGAAAAAGGCAAAAACACAGCGAATCTATCATCAATCCTTCGCTTTCCTCTCTCTCCTCAGGTGCCACAGACTCCGCCTCCTCCTCCTCCTCCTCCTCTTCCTCCTTCGTGAACGGTGCGACCAGTAAAAACCTCCCCGCGGTGCAGACGGTGGCGCCGATGCCCGAGGACACGATGGAGAACATGAGGTCAGAGCAGCCGGCCCCAAAACCTGCTCCAACCGTCACGATTCTCCCCTTTTCTTTACGATCCCCTCATTTTGTGTTTCTTTGTTTCTTTGTTTCTTGAAATTCAGCCCCTTTCCACTTCATTCCACATCTTACTTGTGATTATGATTAGTTTAAATACATAAAAAAGTGATTGACAGACCACTATTATTACTGTGCAGAGCTAAATTACCAAGTCAGGTTTGTACCAATATTTGTAGTTTGAGGAGAATCATTTTCACATTCTATGCAGAGATTGCTGTTTCTTACTAAATCTTGCTAGTCCATTAAGAAATAAGTCTAAGTCTATATTTACAAATCAATGTTTAGTATGTGAATAAAATCTTTAGCTTTAGGTAGTGTTTGGGCTTTTTGCATTACTGTATAGTTGCAGTAACTTATAATGCATTACAAAGAGTACTCAGAAGTTTACATTCCCAGCAGAATTGTATATTTGTCTCTTTTGGTCCAGTTGCCGAGGGGCCAGAAGCCAAAATGAATGTGTTTTACTCTATACTATGAATTAAAAAAAATCTAAAATAGTTAGAAGACACCACAAATGCTAACTAGCCACATAGTCATCTGTGATCATAAAATGTTTTGTTTAAATCCAAGCCAAAGACATAATATTTAAGAAAAGGCAGAAGGTACAAGGCTAATACAGAAATCTACTTCCTGATTGTAAAAACTCAATATCCCAGGATGCTTTGTAACACGGACCCCACTCAAAAATATTAATGGTGGAAAAAATTTGATTCTGTTCAGCAGGACATTAAATCGATACAGTAAAGTATTGTGATATTTATTAAAATCATTATAAGTTTCACTCTAGTGTTTTCTCTGAGTTTACTTTGGTAATTCACATCTAATACGTCTGCGTTTTGTGACTCTAGTCTTTTGTATTTGAATAATGTTAGTCATGTCTTGTCCTGTGTCCTGTATGTTCAAGGATACAGTTTTTTCACCTCCCTCCTCGGTGTTTGCACTTCAGTTTTTTTTTTTGTTTTTTTTTTAAAGCAGACCATACATTTTACCTTTGAGTTGAGTCTTATTTTCCTAATTTTTGGTAATGTCTTTGAATAATATGAGGGACAGGAATCGCGATACATCACAGAATGAAATCGCAATACTTGCTGTATCTCGATATGTTAAGAATCGCAATAATATTGACTTGTGGCCCAAATATTGCTATTGAATTTATAATATTTAAACTATTGAATCGTCACATTTTTGACAATTCCCACCTCTAAAAAATACATGTTCCTTAACCACAAAATACAATTCAAGTTGCCTTAAATCCCCTTTAATCACAGGTTGTAATGCATTATAATGTGAGAGTAACTTGCCCAACTCTGGTTTCGAGGTACCTCCAAAGTCTTCCTAGCCTCCATAGCATTAGCGCATTAGCATATTCTTCCTGAGTGATGTCATAGCTGGCTGTAACGGTGTGTGTGTGTGTGTCTATATATGGCTGTATTGTGGTTTGTATTGCAGTGCCTATTGTGAAGTGCTGCAGACGTCCCCTGAGTCTTTTAGCTCTGTGACACTGCTGCAGGCTGCGCCCCGAGATGCAGGGCAGTGTTTTAGGCAAGGAGAAAAACCCCACCCCCTGTACCCACAACCCCACCCTCTACCCTCCACCCACACACACACACACACACACACACACACACACACACACACACACACACACACACACACACCGACACATGCAAGACGTCAAAAATAGTTAAAATTTGGCCAAATGTATCTTAATTTTAGCATATTTGACTGCTTTAAAACAAGATTTTCCAACGGGACAAAGCAAAATGATCTTGTTTTAAAAAGATACAAGAAATGTCTTAATTGGAATGATAAAATAAAGCAACAGTTCTTGAAAAAAAAAAATGGCTTGGTCCCATTGGAGAATCTTGTTTTAACACAGTCAGAATGCACTCAGCTCCAGATAAAAACCAAAATCAAGCAAATATTACCTCATGTTTCATAATTTTTTTCGGTGTAAGCTATTTTCTGTTACATGGGACAATATTATTAATCCTTACACAAGAGACTAACCAAGACTTTTCCGTTTGCTCTCCGTCTTTATGTTACTCTACGTTTATTCTCTCACCTCACACACACTTATCCAGCGCCATAGCAACAGTAACGTGTCTCAATCCAAATACTTGCAGCTTCTCCAACCCGCAGCTTTCCCCCGTGCTTCCTCCACACTCAATCATCATTTCACGCTTCTTTGATTATGTGATCGT
This sequence comes from Knipowitschia caucasica, assembly GCA_964034765.1. Classification (NCBI taxonomy): domain Eukaryota; kingdom Metazoa; phylum Chordata; class Actinopteri; order Gobiiformes; family Gobiidae; genus Knipowitschia; species Knipowitschia caucasica. The sequence goes on along the minus strand of OZ035833.1, from coordinate 11,692,585 downwards.
TTAGTCTCTCCCTCTGTTTAATTTGCCCCGGCTTTTTTTCCTCTCGCATGTTTCTCTCCTTGCCATGAGTCTCTCCCCTGAGTTCCTCCTCCCCCCTCCTCACCGTCCCTCTTCCCTTTCCACAAATTATTTTTCAAACCTCATTTTAAAAAGCTAGTGTTTTAATCAGTCTTCAAAGTGCTAACTGTGTGTGTGTGTGTGTTTTTATGCCCGGTCTCTCTCTCTCTCTCTCCGCCTCACGCAGTATCACGACGAAGCTGGAACGAGCGCTGGAGAAGGTGGCGCCGTTGTTGCGTGAGATTTTTGTGGATTTCGCGCCGTTCTTGTCGCGGACGTTGTTGGGGAGTCATGGGCAGGAGCTGCTCATAGAAGGTACAGGTGCTGTACACGGCTCCTTATTCTCTAACTGGCGTCTCTCTGTGGAGTCTCCCATCACTGTCCGTCACCGCGGCGACTGCCAGGGGCCTCACCGTGGCCTGTGTGTGTGTGTGTGTGTGTGTGTGTGTGTGTGTGTGTGTGTGTGAGCGAGAGAGTGTGTGTGTGTGTGTGTGAGAGAGAGTATGTGTGAGTGAGCGAGAGAGTCTGGGGTGTGTGTGTGTGAGAGAGAATGAGTGTGTGCGTGTGAGAGAGATTGTGTGTGTGTGTGTGTGTGTGAGAGAATGTGTGAGTGAGCGAGATAGACTGGGGTGTGTGTGTGTGAGAGAGAATGAGTGTGTGTGTGTGTGTGATAGAGAGATTGTGTGTGTGTGTCTACTCTATGAATGACTGAGCTGCTTCACTCATTCGTCGACCAGGTACAATGTCTCACTTTGACACAGTTTAAATCATTGTAAATTCTTTTAGAGAAGAGCACTTCCTGTCACCTGCTGACGTCTGTTCTCGTCCTCCACTGTCTTCATGTTTAAACTCCCCCTCTCTCCCCCAGTCCCTCTCTCCCTCTCCTCTCTCTCTCATTCCCTCTCCCTCTCTCCCCTAGTCCATCTCTCCCCCTTACTCCCTCTTTCCCTCTCCTTCTCCATCCCTCCCTCACTCCCTCATTTCCTCTCTCCGTCAATCCTTCTCTTCCTCGCTCCCTCACTCCCCGCTTCCCTCTCTCCCTCAGCCCTCTCTTCCCCTTTCCTCTCTCCCTCCCTCACTCCCACCCCCCTCCTTCTTTCTCTCTTCCTCACTCCCTTTCTGCCTTCCCCCTCTCCCCCTCTGTACTCCCCTCTCTCCCCCCTCTCCCTCCCTCTCTCCCTCACTCGTCCGTTATTGTCCTTTTTGTAGCATGCTTTTTTCATATACAAGACTATAATATGTTTTTGATAATATAAATCTACTGGGAAAAAAAAACGTTATTTTTTACTTATAGAAAAAATATTATGCAAAATCTTGTGTCCGTTTTTAATCCATTGTTCCCTGGAATAAATCCAAACTAAAGTCCTGCAGCTTATTTACCCGACGCCAGGATCTGAAGCAGAGACAGAGCCGTGTCTTCCTCTGGAGTCCTCCCATTTCTGTCTTGTTTAGAGTTGCAAAGGAGCGGAAATTTCCAGAAAGTTTTTGGTTAATCTGGGTAATTATGGGAAATATTCAATAAAAATTATGTGTTTCTCCCTCCAAAACATCCCACATCAAACATACTAGCATGTCTAGCATCTAACTTATTAGCTTGCTATCTAAAGTAATATAATGATGCATCAGTTTTGAATGTGCGCTTTTTTGGACACTCAAAGATGCTTCACATGTCATAATTCTTTCACTCCACTACTGTAGCCACAGCTGCCCTGGGGCACACTGACAGAAGTGAGGCAACCAGTCTGGGCCATCGGCCCCTCCCACCACCACCAACCATTCACACACACTTCCGACTCATTCTAGGCAATGGGGGTGAAGTGTCTTGCCTAAAGACACAACCACAGTTATAGCCGCAGCCGCCGCACTGTGGCACCTGCTGTTCCTATGGGATAAGTGTCTTGCCCAAGGACACAACGACAGCAGACATCAGTGGGAGTCGGTGGAGAAAGTCTTGTGATGGACTTGAACCCACGACCTTCAGGCTCAAAGGCCAATGGCTCTACCAACTGAGCTACTGTCGCCTACAATTTAAACATTCAATAAACATATTTCCCACATAATATCATTAAAACAAATGTGTGCCTTCAGAGGTCTAGTGCTTTAGAAATTCCCAGTTTATTCCTGTTTATTCCCATTAATTTCCACGGAAAGTTTCCATCTTTGAAAATGTTGCTGCCTTGGTTTTGCAACGTCTTGTTTTGATTGGACAAAAGTGTGTCATGACCAGACCCGGCTCGAAGGCCCCTAAAACCTCATTCTTACTCCTGGTACCAGACCATACAGGCACCAGTGGAGGCCTCATATGGTGCAGGTCATTAGCCTATCTTGAATGAAAAGAGTCTCCTTTCTGCTGCGTTCTATAACTATTGAACTCTTTATACTGTAAAAAGCAAAAACAAAAGCAAGGATAGAGGAGATGATATTAGAGAATCCAAACCAAATCAAGGGACATTTTGAAGAACGGAAAAATGCAAAAACATAAAACATCCTAAATCATGACAATCCAAATCATGTTTAATGGATTTACATTCAATCCTGCATAATATTTGTTTGATAAATAGTTGTACAGTTAGTTTTTGACAGTGCGACCTGATGGAAAGCTGTTGTAATGGTGTTGTGTTGTGTGTATTTCAGGTTTGGTGTGTATGAAGTCCAGCACGTCGGTGGTGGAGCTCGTGATGCTGCTCTGTTCTCAGGTCTCTTTTACTTTCTCTTTCTCTCTTTTCTTTCTGAGTCTCTCTTTTCTTTCTCTTTCTCGCTTTACTTTCAACTTCTTTCACTTTTCTGTCTAAAAAAGCTGATCCAAGGTTGTGACTGGGGTCAGACATACAGGGATGTGAAAACTAGTGATCGAAACAAGACTCAGTCTCTCTCTGTCTCTGTCTCTGTCTCTGTCTCTGTCTCTCTCTCTCTGTCTCTGTCTCTGTCTCTGTCTCTCTCTCTCTGTCTCTGTCTCTCTCTCTCTCTCTCTCTCTCTCTCTCTCTCTCTCTGTCTCTGTCTCTGTCTCTGTCTCTCTCTCTCTGTCTCTGTCTCTCTCTCTCTCTCTCTCTCTCTCTCTCTGTCTCTCTCTCTCTCTCTCTCTGTCTCTGTCTCTGTCTCTGTCTCTCTCTCTCTCTCTCTGTCTCTGTCTCTGTCTCTGTCTCTCTCTCTCTGTCTCTCTCTCTCTCTCTCTCTCTGTCTCTCTGTCTCTGTCTCTGTCTCTGTCTCTGTCTCTGTCTCTCTCTCTCTGTCTCTGTCTCTGTCTCTGTCTGTCTCTCTCTCTCTGTCTCTGTCTCTCTTCGGTCCCTCTGGTCTCTCTCGCTCTGTCTCTGTCTCTCTCTCTCTGTCTCTGTCTCTCTCTCTCTGTCTCTGTCTCTCTCTCTCTGGTCTCTGTCTCTCTCTCTCTCTCTCTCTCTCTCTGTCTCTGTCTCTGTCTCAATGAGGTTTTCACTGCCAAGTTTGAAAACTATATTTAATAAACTATATTATAAATGAATGTATTCCTTTGATCAAAATACCTGCATAAACATGAACATAATATTGACCACAGCTACAAAACACAAACTTTGACTGAACTTTACCCTCAGAAAACAATGAATCCAAACAATGAACAATGAAATGAACAATGAAAGTTTAGTTGTGTTGCACATACAGCATTCAGTTTTCTATCCACACGAGTGAGTGACTTCTCTGGGCTGAGTTAGTCAGATCTGCGGAGAGGAGAGCCACCCCCAATGTAAGTTTTCAGGTTTTTTATAGCAGTAAATACATCGTCGTATCACACTGAGGTAAAAGCCAAGCAACGTTCCAAGGACTGGTCAAAATGAACAACACAAAACAGCAAAAAATGTCAACTTTTTAAATCAAGAAAAATGCCTAAAATGAGTTGAAAGATGAAGTCGAGACGGCGGAGATTGGACTGGGCGGTTTCCATCGGGCGACGTAAGCAGCGCAATGCAGTTGTAACACAATACCATCGGACAGAGGGACCTCCCAAGAGTAAATCACGATAAAAACATCAAACTATACAGAATATATACAGAATATAAACAGAATATATAACGTGTGGGGCGAGAACTTTGCAAATGGATTTAGCCGCAGAGCATAGAATATCTGCATCTTTTTGTTTTGTATTATGTTGTGTAGTATTTGGGGAATATATTTTCATCATTTACTGTTAAAATTCAAGATTAGAATCACTTAGTCTTGCTTAAGTTTTATTTTGTGTTATAAGAAAAAAGAGAAATCACATTGACCCCAAAAAGGGAAGTTTTTTACAACATTTTCAAATATTACAATGTAATGTCTCATATTTTCTCCCCAACTTTTTCTGTGGAAGGATTTAGACCCTGTTTATTTTAATTAACTAACGATTATACACTAGCTAGAAATCGGTCTTAGTAGGTCCTCACTCTCAGTTCTAGTTTTTGGCCTCTGTCACGTCTCTGGATCAGCGTTTTCAGACAGAAATGTGAAACGTGAATCCGCTCTCTGCCTAAAAGGGTCAAATAGTGATTCACAGGGCTTGTTCTGGCTGGTATTCAAGAGTTAAGATGTTTTGTAATAAGATAAAGACAGAATATGGTTGTTTTTCTATTGGGACGAACAACATGGTTTGATTACGAAGGAGAAAAGTTAGATACATGAGCCTTTAGCATAACTTTATCATAATACATGTATAAAACTATATCAAATCAGTATCAGATTAGGATTAGCGTTAAAGGATCCTATATTAGTCCCACAGTGGGGAAATTTCAGCGATGCATGACCAGTTACAGGACAGTGAGGAGCAGACAGCACAAGATAAATTAATAATACAAATGAATGACAAGTAGGAAATCTCTAGCTTTAGCATAACAAAGAAGAAAGTCTAAAATCTCCATATTTAGCATTCAAAAAAAGCATTACGTAAAGTCAACATACCATGATAGTTTCTCCCAGTTTGTCCATCTCTCTTCCATTATTCTCCAAAAAGTATCTGTTTTTTGTCGCAAAGACCCGGACACTCTCTCCCGGGCTGCTCTGAACTCAGTCGGACTCTCGCTTCCATCTCCTCTGCTTTAAACCTTTCACCAGCTGCGACTTTGATCTTCTCAAATTCTCGCCGTCCTTCCCTCCCCCCCCCATCGCTCCACTTCCCGTCAGCATGGATCAAGTTTCCCCTGGCTCCGACCGGGCTCCATTAGAGGCCCGCGAGAGCAAACTCTACCCCGAATATCGATCGTGTTGATGGGGGCGGGACCTGGGCCTCTCCCTTAAGGGCTTCGAATGGAGAGATAATAGTCTCTGGCTTTTAGAGATGTTAGCGCAGTCACGGCTACATGCTAAGAGTGTGGAAAGATACTTAATACATTGTTCTATGTGTTTCCAACCTCATTTATTCGTTTTATTGATGTACCAAAGCATATGAGGAAAGTTGTTGTTTATTGCTATAGAAAGAACATGCAAAAAGCTCAAACCCGTGAACTTGGTGTCTTTATCGTACTGCAAAACATTAGAAAGAGCCCTGTGAGTCACTATTGGACGCTTTGGGCTGAGAGCTGATTGGCTGAGGGAGGGCGGTCATCTCTTTTTCACTTTTCTGTCTGAGAAAGATGATCTAAAGATCTCTGTCTGTTTTTCTCTATCTCTCTC